>JANHFL010002031.1:69283-97267 GCA_032468155.1 Oxyrhabdium leporinum | reverse complement strand
TCAGCTGCTTCTGCTAATCAGGCTGTGCTGAAGCTGAAACAGGCTGTTTGCTGCAAGGAGGAAATTGCTGGGAGGCAAAGGCTGAAGGGTGGTAGCCGGCGGGTGGGCGGGGCTTCAGCAACATTCGGTATAAGACACACAGACATTTCCACCCACTTTTGGGGGTGGAAAAAGTGTGTCTTATACTCTGAAAAATAGGTAAATGGAAGTTGATGATAAGGTTCTAATCAAGGCAATAGGAGCAGCAATTCTTCTAATCTCTTCCCCAGAAGTAGCCCTGTAGATAGAGGAGACCATTTTGAGAATTATCACCACAAAAAAAATAGGAGGGGGGGAATTCAAGTGTTGTTCTGAATATTTTAAACCTGCTACAAAGTGTTGCTGCAAAATCCAAATAACACTAAGATGGGCAATGTGTACTTCCACTTATGCCATCCTATAGTAATTATTTATTTTATGGTTTTATTATGATTTCAGAAGGGAGGGGAAAGTATTGAGATTTCACTGCATCACTGAAAGCAAAAGGAATTTTTTTATTCTAAATCTTATCAGTGGGCATTTGGGGGTTAAAAAAATAGAACTATAGTGCTTCGGGTGAAATTTTTTTAGTTGTTTTTTTTTAAGGTTAAACAAATTTCCTATATTCCAAAAGCCTAAAGCATCAATCAGCTTTAAAAACATTGAAATTTTGTACTCTTTGCATAATTAGTTTAGTTTTTGCTTTGGGGCAACATTTTAATTCAGTTTTAAGTTTACTCTTTTAACTGTTTAAAGCAATGTAATTATAGTTTGCATAAATATATAAAATGCCTCCTACCTTAAGTTTAAAGTTGCTACCCTGAAAATATGAATTTGTGAAAAGAAATGCTTAACAAGAGGGCGGGGAAATGTTAGTCCGAGTACCAAGAGCTTCTGTCCTCTCAGGTGCTGCCTTTTGTGTGGACTAAGAGTACAAAGAACTCTCTATTACAAGAAATAGAGTAGCTTCTTCATAAAAAGAAATTGACATTTATTAGCCTTGCCGCTCACTTGATGACTCTGCATTTCTTGTTGGCAGCTGCACAAGGATAATAGAAGTAGAAAGAGTTCATTACTGCAGTAATGAAATTTCAACTACTGTTTAGATAAGGTTGCATATGGTACTTACATTACTTTCATAACTTGTCACCAAGCCTTACCAAAGGTTTACTTCTGTATTGATACTGTGCATTTACTGAATTTTATATCTACAAATTCATGCATACTAAACATAATATTTAATGCAGATTGGGAATAAGTTAGGTTACAAAAATTCTACAAGCACCTCACTTTTTATTAATGTTCCTATTCATTCATTTTTTTTGGCAAGCAACTGCAGATGTAAAAAATAAACCCAAGCTAAAACTGTTGTTATAAAGTAGGCCAGATGAGCAGCATTCTTAAGCAATTAGCTCCCCCCCCTGCATCCAAATGCACAACCGCCATTTCTTTCAAAGATTATTTTCGTGCCTCAGTACTTCTAAATTAACTGTAGTATACATGAATGGAAAGATATAGATATGCTTATTTTTCTGGCATGAAAGCGGGTTTTTTTTTCCACTGGTGCACATAGTTCGAAACAGATTAAGCTTTTGAATTCATCTTTCCTTGTATGTCAGTTAAGAACACAGAAACTGTATAGCAAAACAAGGCTGGAAACTTAAATTTATAAATATGCTTTCTGAATTTTCCAAGAGGAAAATAATAAAATTCTATAAATATCTCCAAAGCCATTGCTAAACTATTTATACAAAGTAAGTCAAGTTAAAAGCTATAAACTATTTTATACAGGAAATATATGAGATAGTCTATACTTCACATAAAAATCTGTAGTATAAGTATTTTATGAAGAATATCAAAACTTATATTACCTATAAAGTTATTTATATTAATGTTCTCCAGAAGAACAGAGGTATCTAGTTTATCACTTTTAACAAAGTAATAAAAACTGGCAACACTTTTTTTTACATTAAGGATTATTAATGTTTTAAATCATAAAATGTAAAACCTGTATTATCCAAACCATTTCTGTCCAAAACAGAAAAACTCAGAAAAGTGTCATTTTCTCAATGTGTCAACATTATATCACTTTCTTCTGCATACAAAGACAACTAGATTTCCAATAAATTTTCAGCTTTTTAATGTATCTCTGAACATCTGACCTCCTAATACAGATCAGTTGACACTAAATTCTTTCCTATCATTGTATGATATGAAACATTATACCCATTCTGTTTCTTTATTTAACCTTTCTTTGACCCTGAAAATGCATTATCTTTATTGGCACAAGTATGTAGATTTGAGAATTTTTGGCAAGACATTTTGGCAAAGATTTGTTGAAAATTGAAGTACTGTTACAAATAGATGCTAGCACAAGCTTACTATCCCCGTTCCCCCCCACCCCGACTCTAAATATTTCTTACAAGACATGGTTTCACTTTTCTAAACGTGTGCATTTGCCAGATATGTCATACTTTGCTGTGTATCTGAAAAAACTGATCTTAATAAAAATCTGCCTAGGACTGAACTCCCTCAGGAGAAATAGACCCTGTTCTTAAAAATCCAGGAAATTTACATTTAGTATGGATCCCTGGAAGGAATCCAAATCAGACTTGACTAGAGATACATGTTGTCAATAGGCAGCCATAAGATTGCAATTTTTAAAAAAAACTGGCCTTGAGGATGTTAGTATTTCTTTTTTCACTATAGCATAGTCTCTCCACTAATTTGGAAAGAAAAGTTGTATCCTCCTGAAGCATACTCTTGTATATTGTTACCATTACTTTACTTCCAATACACACCTCAAAAAAACATGAAAGTGCAGAGACATATGATACTTGATCAAAGGTAAGGAAATACAACTGATGCTTTGTCACCATGAACAGCCCAGTAAAATCAGAAAGCAGTAATGATGTCCAAAACTAAATGGAATCCTTACAAAGATGTAAAAGGAGAAACTTCCATCCCTGCCCCAAGACCCCGAAAAAGGACAAAGCTACATCAGGAGTAACATCATTCCAAATCAAATGCAATGGGAAAACATTGCATTCAAGTGGGCCAATAAGAAAACTTTAGTTACTGCTTTTTGCAATCCCAAATTACATTTTCCCCCAAAAGTGAACGGCCTATTGTTCCTTGTAGTATGTACTTTGAACATGTATTTCTTGATTTAGGATTTTAACCTGGCTTTCATTCAGGAGCAGAAAGCAGGTTATGAGACAGTGACTTCCCCAAAATCTCTTAATGAACTAGAACCAGGTTTCTCTTCCTCCTAGTCCAACACTTTAATCATAGCATCACATCTTCTGTGATTTGAAAATGGGCTGGTAGATTTGACACAGTACTACATTAGGTTGTATATCCTTTGAACATTCAGTCTTCCAGCTAGCCATGCTAGAATTCTAGCAATTTTCCCTCTGATTTTAAGCATCAAACACATAAAGTAAAGTAAATACTTACCACTAAATCCCAGTTATTTTGTTCAAGTAAGGTGATAGCCTCATCAATATTTTCTATTCCAGTACATGCCTAAAATAATAAAGAATGACAAAGTTTCAGCTGAAAAAAATCTGCCAAAAATAATAATTTGTTAAAAATCCTACAGGTTAAAACTGAATTCAACAAGATCACAGCCTCTTGATATCTAGACATCTTAAGACATAAATTAAATGTAGGAGATTCTATTGTATGAGTTCAGAAAATTTAGACATCAACTTGTAAACCAAGAATTATCAAACTTGTAGTTAATCTTATTAATCCAATGACTAGCTTTAATAGATTACAGTAGTACAGCTATACAATAGTACAGTGGTATGTACTGATATGGATATATCAACAGCTGTTGATATATCCAAGTAAAAGGAGGACCTCCATATTTTTAACTATTTTCATATCTATATTCTCACATACAAAGTGTTCAAGGCAAAGTATAAAAACAATGAAAAAGGAAATAAAAATCATCACAAACAGGAAAGCCATCCTCCTAGATATCTGTATGATGTACAATACAGAAAATTGTATACTGCTATATTACTCCATGCCAAACTAATTATGAAAGAAAATACATGCTTGCATTATTCTGCAAACAGGTAGACTGTGACTGATGACCACAACTGGGACCTAAATTTCTATTACTAAACAAAGCAGTTGTTAAGTAAGTAACACCTGATTTTAGGACCTTTTTGTCACGGATTTTAAGCAAGTCATTGTTAAGTGACTCACAAGGTCATTAAGCCAATCTGGCTTACCCCATTGACTTTATTTGTTGGAAACTAGTGTGGAAGGTTGTAAATGGCAACCACATAGCACTGGGATACTGCAACCATCATAAATACAAATGCTAGTTACCAATTGCTCAAATTTTGATCATATGACCATGGGAATGCTACAATGATCTAAGTGTGAGAACCAGTTATAAGTCACTTTTGAATAGTTACTAAACAAATATCTATGGAGATTCTCAGTCATCCAGGTCATGGTTGTCCCCAAAGGTGCTTTTTCAAGAGGCAACTGGACTTTCTGGTTTTTCTTTGAAGACATTTCATTTCTCATCCAAGAAACTTCTTCTGCTCTGACTGGATGGTGGGGAATAGAAGGATTTATACTCCTTGCAGACAGCTGGTCATTTGCAATCTTTTAGTGAGTCGTTAAGGTCACTTGGAGGTTGACCTCTCCAATCTACAACAGTCCTTTCAACAGTTCCAAGAAGGCTCCTCACCCATTTGCACCATTCAGGTGACCCTGATGACACAGATAAACCTCCAGGTGACTTTAACGACTTGCTAAAAAATGCAAATGACCAGTGGTTGGCAAGAAGTATAAATCCTTCCATTCCCCACCATCCAGTCAGAGCTGAAGAAGCTCCTTGGATGAGAAGTGAAACATCTTCAAAGAAAAACTAGAAAGCCCAGTTGCCTCTTAAAATAGCACCTTTGGGACACTAAATGAATAATTGTAAGCTGAGAACTATCTGCACGTGTATTTTGAATGTGCTTATAACAAAAGCAGGGTTTAGTAATCATTGAGGCTGAAGCAGATTTGAATAGGAAACTTTTTCATTATCTGCAGCAGTCCTAAGGAAACTTTTCACTTTAAAGTGGCCTTTACATTTTTAGGAAAATTTTCATTAACTTGCAAAAATAATATCTGTATAGTAAGGGCAAAGGCACATATACCAATGCATTTAATTTGTTTCATATTTCACTCCTTCCAATAGAAGGGAATGAGAGTTGATTTGCACTTTTTTCAAGTATCTACGTGGAAGAGCTGAAACATTCCACAAGCAAAATTCTCTTTAGAGGGAAAGAACTCAAGTGGCTACAAGAGAGAGAGGGACTGGCAAAAATTCCTCCTTTTGTTATTGGTATTGTTTTGCTGAATCAAGCTTCTTCCATTGATAGCAAATTTTCTGTTTGCAATTCATGAAGGCAAACAATATCTAAAGCAAAAAATTAAAACCAGATTTCATATTGTATTTCCTACCCAGTAACCCCAATTTCTCTTGGATCTTTCTTTTTTTCATATGTGAAACATACTTTCTCCTTGATCCACGTATAAAAAAAGACGTATGTTCAAATGCCTGTAGCTCAATGAAAAATCCAGGTGGCAGACAGCTACAGTTTTGTTTCTAAATTCTATCCCAGCTTTTTGAACATTTTACACCATCAAAATCTAAGTGAGCAAGTGAGCAAGCAAACAAGAAAGCTTATATTAATCCTCATGTATTCAGAGTGCATGGGTAATGTATGTTATATATACTTCTTAATGGCAGAACATAAAATCATGGAAGGGGTCTCAGAGTTTTCTAGTCCAAACCCTTGCTCAAGGTAGGAGACCTTATATCATCAATGGTAAATGGCTGTCCAGTCTATTTTTGAAAACTTCCAGTAATAGAGTACCTACAACTCTGGGAGGCAAACTATTCCACTGATTAATTGTTCTGTCAAAAAATGTCTCCTTACTTCTAAGTTAGATATTTCTTTAACAAGCTTCCACATATTACTTCTTGTCTTGCCCTCTGGTGTTTTGGAGAATAAATCAATTGCCTGTTCTCTTTCACAGCCCCTCAAGTACAAGAATACAGTTATCATATTCCCTCTAATTATACTCCTTGATAGGCTAGACCAGTATTGGCAAACCTTTTTGGCACCAAGTGCCGAAATGGGAGTGCGCGCACACATGCACAGGGATCACCGGAAACTGGAAGAGCAGCTCCCCAGCACGCGTGTGCCAGAAACTGGAAGAGCAGCTACCGGGCGTGCGTGCGTGCAGGGGAGTGCCAGAAACTGGAAGAGCATCTCCCCAGTGCGCATGCACGGGAGCGCCAGAAACTGGAAGAGCATCCCCCAGGCACGCATGCAGGGGATAGACAGAAACTGGAAGAGCAGCTCCCCAGTGCATGTGCGTGGCAGCGCCAAAAACCGGAAGAGCAGCTCCCCGGCACTCACATGGAGTGCTGGAAACTGGAAGAAAAGCTCCCCAGCGCGTGTGCGCGGGAGTGCCAGAAACTGGAAGAGCAGCTCCCCAGCGCGCATGTGCGGGAGCACCAGAAACAGGAAGAGCAGCTTCCTGGCACTCACATGGGGGAGCACCAGAAATTGGAAGAGCAGCTCCCCAGCGCGCAGGAAGTTGAGCTTCCAGTTTCCGGCGCTCATGTACACACAAAGAACAGCTGTCCAGCACACATGTGCACGCCGGAAACCAGAAGAACAACGGGCGACGGCTGGTGTGCCCGGAGAGATGGCTCTGCATGCCACTTCCAGCACGCGTGCCATAGGTTCACCATCACGGGACTAGACATACCTAACTCCTTCAACCATTTATCTTCCACACATCCCTGCAAAGATTTCTCTAAGCTCCTAAGGGCCTGCATCAGCTGAAACACGGCCACAGGATGACAATAGACAGAAAAGTACTAATACTTCATCACCCTTATTACCATGAGGTAAGGCCTTAAGGCCTTAATCACAGCTCTCACCTGTGTCCAGTCAAGTTTGTCTCTAAACATCTCTTCGGTTGCTTCAACTCCCTTAGCTCTTTTGCAAATCACAGGGAGTGACAGATCACAAAAGGGGAAAGGATACATAGACACGATGTGATCCAAAGCTGCCCCTGCCTTCTTATTCCAAGTGGTGCCCAAGACTTCAGATGGACCATGCAGCAGAGCAGCAAGAACAATCCCCAGCTCCCACTGAAACCCATCCAGTTCCATTAGTCACCAAAGGCAGACCAATCTAGCCAAACCTCCCTCGGTAGTTAGTGGTACCATGAAATCCAATGGAACAGTAATAGAATGTGATCTAACCATGACTAGGGGAGCACCAAAATCTCTACCAATTTGAGATCACACAGTGATTGTTCCAACAGGAACACCAGATTCGGTGTATGACTACTGTCCCTTATCAGCCTCTGGATGACCTGGACAGGCTCGTGGCCATCATTGCAATGGCCATGAACTCCTGAACTGCTTCAGACACAGAGAAGAAAGATTGAAGTTTCCCCAGTCCACAAGTCTGTGGAATTCCACAGCCAACCTAGAAATGGAGTCAAGGAGCTCAGGCAGGGAGGCTAGTACAACAATCCTATTAGCTGGCAAGCAATACAGTAATCTTTTTTCAATATACGAAGTAACACGTGTAGGAAAATATAGTCTCCTCTACCCTACGCTCTGAAATCATCTTTCATGAAACCCTGCTATACATATTGACAAGAAAGAAAGAAATAAAACTTTGGAAATACTCTTAGCAAAAGTCTTATCAAAGTTTGCTTATCAAGCAAAGTTCTGGCACCCACAGCTCGAGAATAAAATAGATTTTTTTTCAATTCAGCACACTAAAAATAGTACTGCTAAACAGTCAAATTACTGATTTAACAAAGTAGTCTGAAAGGAAGTGGTTGGAAAAAATAATATTTTTAAATGCTGTACTTCCCTATTCATCCCTTAAGTAGATTTGGCTATTTTCGTAACAATCTATATTCACTGCAATACGTTACCATAATTACACAAGAAAAAAATGTTATCTGCAGCACAATTTGTTTACTAGAATTCAGTCTATTTCCCTTTCTGTAATTCCTTTCAGTGGACAGTAGCCAGCCTGAACTCAGTCTAATACATTAGAAGAAAGAAGTTGTCTGAAAAGGGCGAGTGGCTTTTCAACTGTCCAGGACAACTTTAGTGCTCTTTACAAACAACAATAACAAACTCTATTCTTCTCGCAGTTAACAAATCTGCAAAGAAAAAGAAGCATGGCATTCTTATTAAAGCAAAGTCTTGTTAAAGCAAAGTAAACAAACACTTGATAACAATTTTTTAATCTATGCCCTAAATACCCATATAGTGTATAAGAATGTATGTGCTAATCTGTGGCACCAAAAAAGCAAGACAAAGATTCCTTACAAAATCAAGGATCAACATATAAACTTCTAAACACTAATATGATGAAATACTAAATGGAGCTGAGCATTTACTGGTCTGATGTCCTTCCTGACACCTGCACAGTTTGCAGCAGATATTTTCTCTTTGTGCCCTGATAGGGAAACATCCGTCACTCCCTAGGATTGAACTCTTAAGAGGTGAGCATCTTCACCATCGTGCAGCTCTTTCTGAAGACTTTTATATATATATATATACACATATATATATACACACACATACACATACATATACATACATACATACGCATACATACATACACTTATTTTATTATTTGTTTGTTTGTAAAAATATGGCCAGGCACTAGATGGCAGTAAAGAATTATAATTTTCTATTCATCTCTACTATTTTTAGTGGTTGCCCATTTTTTTTGCAGCCCATATCTGAAAATCTAATTACGGCAATCTTCCAACAACAGGTACCTACAAAAATTATTAACTGATCTGAATTATCTCTAAAAATCTCTTATTAGCATTAATTTTCAAAGATAATTTAGTAATCCTGAAATCAATAAACAAAAAAAGCCAAATTCGAATGTCTACGCTTACACCAAAACACATGTGCTCAACTAGACAAGACACAGACCTAGAAATAAATGTTCTGGGCCAGGTATTTTGGGGTGGACACACCAGTGTCCTTTACAATGACATCATTAAATACTTTTTTCCTGATATGCGATGCAAATATAAAAAAAACTGACAAAGGTCACAAAAAAACCCCAAACAAACCAACAATCAAACAACAGACAAAGAAAAAAGACAGACCACTAATGATAATAGATGGAATTTAATCTTTTATCATCTGTCACATTCTTGATGCTAGGAAGTAGAACTTGATAATATAGTAATCACTGAAATTTTTTGTCCACATGATAATCACCTGATTGCCTTGGCATGATTATTTAAAGGGGAGAAAGGTCCCAAGCACTTCATTTAAAACTGAAATGACAATTTGATTAACACACTTGTTATGTTTCTAGTACACAAATTCTATACTAATTGAAGCTTTTTAATTTAATTAATTCAATTATGGGCTTGCTATTTAATTGCTATTATCTATTATAACAAGGGTGAGAAAACTTCCATAATGCAGCATGTACTATAGCCAGGGGCACAGACAGAAGCCTTGCCCTTTTCCTCCAGTCTAATTTCAAAAATGCTCTATGCTATCTCTTTATATCAGAGGAAAAAGCACAATTACTCCTACTTTCTGTTTAATGGAGAAAACAGCTTCATACAAAGAAAAAAGACCAATCAGTCCTATTTTCTCTTAAAGGGAGAAAAAGAAAAAGCAGCCATCCATCCTTACTTCCTGTTGCACAGGGAATGACACTTCATGCAAATAGAGACAGGAATATTGTCATTCTAGCTTTTCCTGCATAGTTCATTCTTTCTGCACATTTGAAAAGTTGGGTTGTGATTATTCTTCATACAGGAAAAACTGAAGGGTCTAGGCCAGAGGTGTCAAACTCACATCGTCACAGGAGCATCACATGACATATCGGGACTTTTTTCCCCTTCGCTAAACCGGGCGTGGGCATGGCCACCCTGTGACACATCTGGCCCATGGCCCAGGAGTTTGACAGCCCTGGTCTTGACTCTGGCCTAAATGACAAGGATTTTCATTAAGAACTTCACCTCTTATGTTATCCAGATCATTGGGGATAGAGAGGAGATAATCTGGTTAATGGTCATTGTCATTCCCAATCAGGAGGTTCCCAAAACCTAGATGGCTAGAGCCATGTTATATACGTCCAAAAATGGACCTGCTGTGGTTAACATGATGTCACCAAGGCCATCTAGTTTCTTGCAATAATCTAGATTAAGAAGCTAAATTCCAAGTACATAAAAGAGATGTCTTTTATCTGACTGCAATAAAAATAATTTCTATTTATAATAGGATAAATGTAAAATACAATATTGTATGTCAATTGTATTTAGCATCTCAAACTGCCGGGGCATGTTGCTGTTATACACTGAAAATGCATGTTAAATATTACAGGCGTTTTCTTTTACTGTGTATTTTTCACAGCTGTGGTTCATTAGCGGAGTGTTTCAATAATGCATATTAAGAAAAGATCACATAAAAAGCAGAGATAGCCATGCTGGCGAAAACAAAATTCCAAATCCATATCAGGACTATAGTTTTATTAGTCAACAAAAACGTGCACATTAAAGTAGCATTTAACACTGACAACATGTGATAAAAAAGCAGCTAATAACAGTTCTGGAACAGTTTCAAGTCTCACTGAACAAAATATAGTAGCCATGTTGCTAGTCAACTGGCTGAGAGTTTCACAGATGCTGATATCCCTGATAAACAACTACAAGGAAGAGATACTCTTTTTATCAAGCAGACACAGAGATACACCTGCAGTTCCTCCCTCTTTCCTAGAAATAGGAAAATTGAGAGTCCATTTAAAGTGAGGCAGAAATTGCTAGCCAGAGGCTGGAAAACATTTTCCCAGTTAGTTTCAGGTAAATTCACTAAATTCCAAGAAATTGAGGACAAGTCCAGGTAAACTGAAGCAGAAGGGAAATGTGTTCCTTAATGAGTCTTCTTCTCTAAGAACAGATAAAAATGTGAAGTTACGATTTCATGCTATTTTTTTTTCTTTTATATATAGAGAATCTTCATTTTTCTATGTAAATTTCATAATTGGGTAATTAATCCTCATCTATCTTTTCAAGCTGTTTGCATGAAATTTTACAAGAACCCTCTTGTAATTGCAATTGTCTTATTATTTCTTCTGTGGTTCCAGCTAAAAAAGAGCAATTTGTAGCCAATTAGCTACAACCACCAACATCTTGTGGGCTGAATGGAGCATTGTTTGCGTTTTATAATTCTCAAGTTGTTGTCAGTCATTTGTAACAATTTTGTTATTTATCTATCCCAAGACTGACTATATGTAATATCTTCCTTTTTAAGAAAATTTGATTGTATTTATCTCTTATGAAATTGGTCTACTTCCTAAACAGAAGAAAGTCTTGATATCTCTAGTGATATGCTTAGTCACAAGATGGTGAAGATGTGTATTAGAGAAAATTATTTCATTACTTCATTTTTTACCTTTTAATTACAAATAGAGTAACACAGGTACTTAGACCCCCCCTCTAAAACAAACTATGGATGGGAGATAACACATTGGGGTAAGGTATCCCCTGGAAGATAGATGGCAGCAATTGTAACTATCAAAGTACCGGTACATAAAGGCAGGAAAAGCAAGAAACACAGTGTGCTTTTGAGAGAGGAGTTTTCAAACATGCCATTACAAGCTATAAAATGCTACTAGATTCCTTTTAAAATACTTTTACTTTAGTATTTGTTTTCATGTAAAACCATCACATACATCCGTGTCATTAATTCACTAACAATATTTGGCATTGCCTCTAAAGTGCCTTGTAAGCTGTTAAATATATTGAATACAATAGATTTCACAAGATTGTATTTGCTCTTTTAAAAATAGCAGAAAAAATGTAAATGCATTACATGTGAACTTCCAGTAAGATGGAGAGATAAGATTACAAATAACCTTGAATTAAATGGAAAAGCAAAGTGACATTAACAAAGACTTGAACTGCACACTGGCTTCAATGAAATAATATCAGTGGTCATTCCAGACTAATGTTTCAGTTCAACAGGTCATACATGTAGGGTAACATATTCAAGCAACATATCACCAATCACATCCCAATGTAAAACATATAAGAAAACGAAACCAAAAGGTAATCAAATTCAAGATCTATATCTATACTAAAGTAAAAGTACAGTCTTCTAATATTGGCACATAAAAATATTTGAGCTCATATGCCTAAAATAGAATTATACTAAGCCTCCTGTAGATCTTAATCTTATTTCTCAAACTTTCAAAGCTGCCAGTTAAAGATTTATAAACAGAATTTATTTCAGATTCATACTCTGTATAAAAAGGCTCATTGCTTTTAGATATGATCAATGCCTTAGATACCATTTAAAAAAAATAAAGTGTATGAATCAGTCATTTTTTGCTTTGGTAAACATGTGATTTTAAAAAATATTCAATTTTTTATTCAAGTTACAAACATTCAATTTTGGAAAAGAAGCATCTTCTTAAAAAGATATGAAATTATTTCATTTCCTCTAGCATGAATAAAACTCCATTAAGTCTTCTGAGGACGTAGTCTAAAGTGTACATCTCAATGACATCATGCAGAAACAAAACAGAAAAAAATACTCAGAAATAAGCATTTTGAAAAAGAAAGTATTTTCAATTGTATATTAGTACTTCATTTACTTGAGTTTTATAGAACATAAAAAATATTTCCCTAAATAGAAGCTCACATGGGAGAAATACGGTATTCAACACAAAATAATTTGAAACTCTTAGAGAATTAAGTTCTAAAAATAGAACTTTATACAAAAGATATGAAATATCATGAAAACCACTGCAAAGTGCTGCTACTGTATATAAGCTACATGACAATCAAACAAATGTTAATCCTAGAAGTTGTAAAACCAAAGAAATTAAAGTACAATACTTATAGTCCAATTAGGAGTAGAACAATGCATGGAAGCATCCAAGATTTGGATTCAATTCCTACATAGGAACTTAGTAGTAAAACGTCAATGGTAACTACCTGTATACCCAGGAAACCATACACATAGAATTATAACTTACCCCAAAAAGTTGTTACAATGGTACCTCAGTCCACGTTGGTAATTTGTTCTGGAAGACGCAACAAATACTAACACCAACAAGTACCAAGAAAACCACGTGACTTACCACATGACCCACAATTTCAGCCAAAAGAAATAGCAACCGACATCAGCAAGTTCTTCCAAGCACATCGACTACCAGGAGAAAGACAAGTGCCGGGACAAGATTTCTGCTTCAAAATGCATCTAATACCATATTTGATGAGTTTTGAAGCAGTCGAGTGCCGAGGTACAACTGTATGTTGTTACACATATATAACTATCAATATAATTTATATCTAAATAAATAGTGTTTGGGTTTTAATATCAATGATTTTAAAAAAAAATCATTAATTGTTAGCTTCAGAACACAGGAATGCTAACATATCTCAAAGTGTCCTGAGGATCAACAAATATGGATTTTTTGTTATTTTTCCCCCTTCAACGAAATCACATTAATCAGATCAATCCAATGTGTGCTTATTCAAAATAAATCATCTTGCAATGATCAGTGAGTCTTAGTCCCAGTTGCATGCATGTCCATAGGACTGTCATCCAGTATTCAAATGCACATTCATAGTGCAACCTAGTAATCACAAATATAATCAGTTTGAGTTGAGCAGTATTGTCTAGTGGTTAAGGCACCAGGCTAGAAACCAGGATCCTATAAGTTCTAGACCCACCTTAGCCATGAAAGCCAGCTGGGTAACCTTGGGCCAATCACTAGCTCTCAGCCCAACTAACTTCATAGGGTTGCTGTTATGGAGAAAAATAGGAGGAAGAAGGAATGTTGGATATATTCACTACCTAGGGTTATTTGTAAAAATAATAATGGTGGGATATAAATAAGTAACATTATTCCGTAATAAATCATAACTGACCTAATATCTCAACAATTCCAAACTCATAATATTCAGGCAATCTAAAATTATTAGGAATACAGTTGAATCCAATGCTGCCCTATTGGATTTTTGTTAAAAAAGTATTTGTAAATCTGCTCCAGAAAAGGAACAGTTTCTTCTGCTGATGCAACCATTCTGCTGAATTCATCTTTTGATCTCAAGTCCTAATTAAATCTGATAAAAATCAGAAAAAAATAATAAAATATCACAAACTTCATTTGGAGATACATCACCTTTCATTTGGAGACACATCCAAAACACATAGCATCCTAGATTACCAAACTGTAATGTCTCTCTTTTGCAGACTGAAAGCAAGTAGCATTTTGTCTTTTATAAAACATCTATATCAACTATTGTCAGCATTTTCATCTGTATATTTTTTTAATTCTCAATGCACAAGGTACTATACAAACAAGCATGCAAATATACATCTATTAATATATACTACAAAAATTGAGTATGAAACTTAAAGCCAAATATATAGAACAAGATCAAAATGTTTGTTTATGAACATGTTCATAAAGAGTGGGAAGTATCAGTAAATTCAGCAAAAGAGTTGCCACATTGGTGAGATGCAGCAGCATATAAATTTAATAAATAAAACTCTTACTATTTCTCAACATAATTAGCAGACTCCTTATCAAAAAGGAACAGATTAGTATATTCCTGCATATAAAATGTTCTATGATTGTAATAATTTGCCAAATAATTAAGAAAAAGGAATTTCATTTAAACATTTTGCTAAAATTTCAGTGATGTTGTAATTGACCTTCATGGAGCAATGCATGGGCCTACAAAGATTCCACATACCGTAGCATCTGATCTTTGCAGGTTCTCTTATTTGCTAGCAAGTATATATACGAATACAATATTCTACGCTCTATAGTATGATATATTTCACATATCTTCTTTAAATAATGCTGATGCTCATTAAATATGGTTTCATTTGCACACAAGCAAAATAGAAGTAATTTTAAAAGATCAATTAGAAGAAATTAACAAATTGTGCCATTATTAACTTAAAACAGAATCAGCAATATTCACCTGTGGATACTTCCACCTGTGCCTCTAATATGCTCTGCTGGTGCATATGATTTAATTCTTTTTTTTTTCTCCAGAAATCCTTTTAAGAGAAATATCAGACTCCAGTTACCTTCCACATTTATCTCACAATATGACTGGCCCCAAAATATGTTATTAGTAAATTAAGATCCTGGAATCCAGTACTCCACTATCAATTGCCAGAGAGTGGAAAATTAAAAAAAAAACAATTGACCTCACTGCCATAAGAAGGGGGAAACTTGTAAATGGCAATAAATGAAGAGTTGGAATGGATTTCAAGGAGAATTAGAGCTGACCCCATGTAGAAGGAAAGGGGGGTGGGGAACAAAACCAAACATCATAATGGCAACAGAGGGGAAAAGATGAAGTTAAATGGTTAGTGAGGCAGCCCAAAAGTAAAGGAACAAAATCTCACTCTTCTGGGGGTGGCTTATGTGTGAGACCACAGACAGACTAAAAGAACTTGAGGATAACCCTGAAAGAACAAACTGTGGGTTCAATATTATTCTTTAGTTTGCATTGAAGTTTTCTTTACATAATAACGTTCGCATTTTATGAAATACTTTCTTGGAAGTGGATACATAGGCATGTGCGATACTGATATTTTCTGAAAATGCCACATTCAATAGCTCAAAAAGAATGAAATTCTATAAGCTATGGTCAATTTTTTTTATAAAAGCCATATATAAATTATATTAAACTTGAAATTTTGTACATATATTCATGGAATTCAAATCCAGTGAATTATTTCCCAACTGATGTATAAGTACTACATAGAAACACATAAGGAAACCCAGTTCTTACAGACAAGCATGCTGCAAGACTGAGCAAACAATTTAAATCCCAATAGTAATATCTTACCCTAACAAGTTGATTATTGCCCCAAGAGATAAATTTATGGGAGAATTATATATATAATATAATCAGAAACTATCTGATTATACGTATACAAATATTAAGATTATTAGACAATGTGAAGGGTTTTTTTAAGTGCACAAGGCACCAAAGTTCTTTTCTAATCTTTCATTTAACATCTTTTTTTTATCACAATAGATAGGAGTCCCTGGGATATAGGCATATCTTTTTATCTTCAGAGTATTGTTTCTTTCTGTCCTGTGAAATTTATTAGAAGTTTGCAAAGCATCAGACTGAACCAGATATATGGTAGATAGCAATCTCTTTAAGTACTTGTTTAAAACAACAACAACTTTGCCTCTGACTGGGATTAGGTTGTTCCTTTATCTCTTTGTGAAGACAAAGGTTAGATACATAACTGCCATTAGCTAATGTTTAGTTAACATTATTCACGTCTCTGGGATTGTCTCCTGGATTATCGGCTACAAAGAATAAACAGTCTCGAGTTTTATTATTGTTGTGGTTGCTCTACTCTTAATATCTGAGCAGGGCTCGCCAATTCCGGAACTTAGATCCTTCCACCGAAGAACAAGAAAACAGAGAAGTCGGGAGAAAGGGAAAGAGGAAGAAAGACAGAGAGAGAGAGAGACAGAGAGAGAAGAGGGAGAGGGGGGGAAAGAGATCATGGTTAGAATATGGCAGGGGTGGAATTTGAAATTTACCTGAAAATCAGCCAGTATCATTTCTCTATCCATGTTGGACGCTAATGCAGCCGGGAGCGGCCCCTCCTCCTGCCTGAACTGTACACCTGGAGGCTGCTGCCGGCAAGAACGGGGCTCAAGGGAGTGGGGGGGGAGTAGGGGGAGTGGGAAGAGAAAGGAGGCTACGATCTCATCTATACTCCCAAACTTAGGTCAAAACCCTCGGTCTGCTCCCCCCTCCCGAATGCTTCCCCTCTTCCCAAGCCCGCTGTCCCGACCACCAGAGGGGCGGAGAAAGGGAACTGAAGAGAGCGCAAAGCAGCCAACCAACCCTGCCTTTAAAACAAGGCGAAGAACCTCTTAAGTAGCTTCCTCCTTGCCCAGCGAGCGGCTGTCGCACATTTTGCCTGTCATTGAAGTCGCAAAAGAGACGCTTTCCGGCTGCCACGTGACGGGCCCTCCTGTCAAATGCTGGCCGCCGATAAAGCCGGGGGAAAGGGGGTGGGAGTGGGGCAGGGAGCGGAGGTAGGGAAAGCGCTTTGGGCTATTATGAAAGAGTGCCGGCTCCGAGGGTGGGGGGGGGGAAGAGAAAGAGACGACGACGGGGAGGTTCCCCACTGGCCCTTTTCTCTCTCTCTCTCTCTTTGAAAAGAAACAAAAGGGTGGGGTCGGCGGGCCCGCGAAAGTCCTTCAGCAGACACCGGTTCTTCGATGCGGAAAGGAAAAGGAGGGATGGAGCCTTGCTTTTATGAAAGTGTCGTAAATTGCGCCGGCTTTGCCCGTTTGGGTTGTCTGCCTCGCGCCGCCGGTGTCAAATCCCTCCTCGCCCTTTGGAAGGAGACAAAACGATTGCGGTTACTCCATATGTTGCGAACCGTATTCTGGGATGGAAGGGTTGCGATCCTGTTCCTGAAAAGCAACCTGGTGCTCTTCAAACTCAGATTTACAATGCTTTGGTTCTAAACTCCAGCACAAGATATAGCAACCTGGTGCTCTTCAAACATTTGGAATAACTATTACCATACTGCTAATGGTATTTAAATTTAAATTGAAAACATCTTAAAGCTCAAGTTGGCTATTTTAGTGCTAATAGAAGGTGGCAGAGCTTGCAGTGAAAGAACGGCAAGTCTTATGAACTTTCCTGGGGAAACCAGTGGTAATGAAAATAACCAACAATATGTTGGGAAAGCAATTATTTAAAATTTTGAAATGATACTACATTGGCCTGAACATTTGATTTGGAATAAAATATAAAAATTTAGATCACACAGTAATGGAAGTCACTGAGTGTAGAATCAACGTAAACTATTGAATGAAACCACATTTCAAATTACAGAAATGTATAGGACACAGAGGCGACTTGCTTAATAAAAAAAAAGGCATTGTACAGCAGGGTGATTAAGTTTTTAATCTCTTGAAGCTGCATTTTAAAAAAAGTTCAGTTGCAACAGGCGGAGCCATGATAGAATGAGGTCACACAAATGGACAGGTTTTAATGTGAGCTTTGGGATGGGTGGAGTTTCTTTTGCTTTAATTAAGTTTAGTTTTTAAAGACATGCTTGTTTTTAAATAATAAATAACACCTCTGTAATAACAGGGTTTGATTCTTTATTTTAGCAATGGAGCTCTGGAGAACCTTATTTAGTCATAATTCAGGAATTGCTCAGTCCTTAATTTAAAGTAAGTCTGTATAGAAGACTTCCCCTACATCCATTTACCATTTCTTTTTAAGCCCGCTACCAAAGGTTTAAAAATATGTGCATATCTGAACTTGGTATGTAAATAGTAACTCCTATAGCTTTTCTGTTTCAACTGATAATAAAACTTAATACTCTGGAAGTAATCAGAAGGGAAATTCAAATCTGATTTGCTGATCTATGTCCTTAATAAACATTTGGCTTACTTTGATGTAGCTTTAATATTAGACTATGACTGTGCCACCATTTATACTTACCCATGGTATATACATTTTGGCAATAACTTTTTTCTGCCATAGTTCCCTGGTTATTGCTTATTATTCTTAGCCTATGACTGAGACAGGTTTAAATTGTCCTTAGCTGAACAGATGTTAAAGTAGTATTTTCTCTTTTATAAATCAATAGTTTCCAGCAGCAATTTCAAGTTATGTAAAATCTTTTAAAAGTTATTTCTCACTGAGTTGAAAATTAAACAAGCACCAGTCACATATGAGGTCACAGGGTTACCGTGAAGAAAAGGGAACTGCCAAATAAAAATACTGCTTGTGATTCTGCTCCCTGCGTGATTGATTAAGTTATTGCTTTGTTTAATGCTTTCAGTTTGGGTTAACACAGAATGCGATGTAGGAAGAAAGTCAAAAGAAGGGACCTAGTGGCAAACTCCTGCAATCAGATTCACCCATTTTGCTACAGTTGCAATGATTGCAAATGTATTCAGCAGAGAGGGCAGTAAAGCTGGAAGTCTCAACCAGTTGCTTTGTCTATCCAGCACTGCGTTTGCATAATCAGGACAGCATGTGTTGGAACAGAAATAAGACTTAGCAATGGGAGCAGCAAATTTCTTGCTGATATAGTTTTCTTCAACTAAAGCATGGGTAGATGGCATTTGAATCTAAAGAAGAGTAGAAAAATAGTAAAACAAAATATACAGGAAGAATTTAGTCTAAATCATGATTGACACCATAGCTTATTTTTCAGTAAAGACTTCACTTATGGAACATATAAAATAATAAATGATTCTCCATATCCATGGAGTACCATGACAAACTACCTTTATACTATGCTATAATTCAGCATATTGTCTGGCTTAATTACTGCGAATATTGATTGGAGCAACATATTAAATGATATTGTTTGTCTTTATGTAGCAGAGATAATACGCAATATACATGTCAGATCCCTGGCATGACACTGCCATTCTTCTGGGGAAGGGGAGACCCTGGGATATTACTTAGTTTATTGCTTTCTTCCTTGCACACACACACACACACCCCCAGCCTTCGCAGACAACCAAAAAGAGAAAACCCAGGGTGGTACAAACAAAGACACAGCAATGCCCGGCTTGGCTGTGCCAACCCAGGGAATACCTAGAGAGTACAAAGACTTGGCCAAAGTTTTCAATGAAGAAGGCTCCGATGAGCTCCCCCCCAACTGCCCCACTGACTGCGCCATCGAAATCCTACCTGGGGCTAAACTGCTGAAGCCAAAAATGTATAGCATGTCCCCCAGGGAACTAAAGGAACTGAGGGTTTTCATCGATAAGAACCTAGCGAGGGGTTTTATCGAACCAACCCAACCAAAAATCGCTGCCCCGGTACTGTTTCGGCAGAAAAAAGATGGCACTTAGAAAAAAGATGGCACTTACGCCTTTGCATGGACTATAGAAATCTTAACACAGTGAGCATGGAGAATGTGTACCCCCTTCCCCTCATGAAGGATATGTTGGCCCACCTCTCTAAGGGAAAAATCTTCTCAAAATTGGACTTAAGGGAGGCTTACTATTGGATCAGAATAAGGGAAGGGGACAAATGGAAAACAGCATTTAATATGCCCTTAGGCTGCTACCAATTCAAGGTACTCCCATTTGGACTACAAGGGGCCCCAGCAGTCTTTATGCAAATAATAAATGAGGTGCTGTTGCATTCAAATGATGAGACAGAATACACAAGGAGTTTCAGTCGCCGGAAGGCACCCTGAACAGATGTCCGAGCTCCCTTTTTATTTAGCACCACTTGCTCATCGCAGTAGAGGATAGGGTACAAAAAACTTATCTGATCTTACTTGTACATAAGCGATTGGTTGACATATGTTTGGGTGTGCTCGTGATACCTTCATGCTTAGCTCATGTTGCATTCAGCTGACTTCCTTAGACTCATTTCCTTCAAGATATCTACGTGCTGTTTCTCACGACTTACAGATTACCTAGAGCACATACATGTGTTGACGTGACCCCTCCTGATGTGGTTTGCCAGCTATCAAGAAGACCCATAATCCCCACAAGGTGCTTCATGAACATTTATACAAAGGGGTCCTGGTTTACTTAGATGACATTTTAATACCCTGACATATACGCTGAAATGAAAGCCGAATACATGAAATTGGTCCGAGCTGTCCTAAACAAGCTCCTTTCAGCTAAGCACTGTGCCAAACTTTCCAAATGCGAATTCCACCAAGAGAAAATAGACTACCTAGGGTATCAAATTTCCCATGAATGGGTGGAAATGGACCCACAAAATTGACTGGGCACTACCCCGCACATGCAAACAATTACAAATTTTTTTGGGATTCACTAATTTTTGCCGCCAGTTCATTCCTGCATTCACACAAATTGCCCTCCCCATAACCAACCTATTGAAAACCAAAGGGGAGGGTAAACCAAAACCAAAACAACCTTTAAACTGGACAATGGAATGCCAGGCAGCATTCAAAAAACTCAAAAACGATTATTCTCAGCTGGACCAGTGTTAAAACACACAGACCTAGTGACGTGGCAGTAGGGGCAGTCTTACTTCAAAAAAATGAACAAGACTAACTACAACCATGTGCTTATACTTCCAAAAAGTTAATTGAAACTGAACAAAGGTGGGCCATCTGGGAGAAAGAAGCATATGTGGTGCGCTGGGCATGCCTAACTTGGAGACACTTCCTAAAGGGAAATAAAAACCCTTTTGAATTCTGGACTGATCACAAAAACCTGGAGGCCCCTAAAACTCCACAGAAACTCCCAAGCAAGTACACTGAGCCCAATATTTCAAGCATTTTGACTTTGCCCTCAAATATTTCCCAGGAGGAAAAAAATTTCTGGCAGATGCACTTTCCAGAAAACCTCAATACAATAGCACAAAGGCCGAAATAATTAAACCTCTACTCCAAAACCCCCAGCTAGTGGCCAAAGTGATCACCAGAGCACAAACCAAACAAGAATTGCACACAGACAATGCCACCATCCAAGCTTTTAAACAAGCTCTGATCATGGATGAATGGTTTCAAACCCACAAAAATACCTGCCTGCTTAAGGATGACTTAGCTTGGGTGGGAGGAAAATTGTATGTCCGTGCCAGCCAAAGACTGCACCTTATGAAAATATGCCATGAATCCAAACTAGCAGGGCACTTTGGTTTTGTGAAAACCCTACACCTCATCAAGTGTCAATTCAGGTGGCCATCCCTCAAAAAAGATATAGAAAGTTATGTAACCAGTTGCCCTGTTTGCGCAGCAGCAAAACGACGACAAGGAAAATCCCCTGGACTTTTACAAATTGTTGCTGAACCATCAGCACCCTGGAGAGAGATCTCCATGGATTTCATTGTTGAACTGCCAGAAAGTATGGGAAATATGGTCATTTGGGTAGTAACTGACCTATTCTCTAAACAGGCCCATTTTATTCCCTGCCAAAAAATCCCAACGGCCAAAGCCCTGGCAAAAATGTTCCTAACCCACATTTACCGCCTTCATGGAGCTCCACACAGAACCATTTCTGATCGGGGAGTCCAATTTACTTCAAAATTTTGGAGGGCGTTCCTGAACCTATTAGGCACCACCCAGGGCTTAAGCTGCTACCACCACCCGCATACTAATGGGGGGGCAGAACGAACTAATGGCATGTTAGAACAATATTTAAGATGCTTTATTAATTACCAACAAGACAATTGGACCAATCTTTTGCCTTTTGCAGAGGTGGCATTAAAACAACTCAGTGCACTCCAGCATGGGTTTTATGCCTTTCTGGGTAGCAACAGGCCAAGATTTCACCCTAATGCCAGAACTACCCACAGAACAACCCACCATCCTTTCCCTTAAGGAGTGGATGCAAAACCTACAAACCACATGGCCAGTAGTAAGATTAGCCTTAAAAGAAGCTAGATCCACTTTCAAAGCTCAAGCTGACAAGAAAAGAATGGAACCTAAACCATTCAAAATAGATGATAGGGTCTACTTATCTACCAAATTCTTACAGTCACTACAACCATCCCAAAACTGGGACCAAAGTTCATAGGACCTTTCCCCATTACCAGGATTATAAATCCAGTGACAGTGGAACTGCTTCTGCCCAAAACACTTAAGCAAGTCCACCCAGTATTTCAATGCAGCCTACTCAAACCAGAAGTTAATTCTTCTCTCAGACCACCTACACCCACACCTCCTGTCCCCATTATGGTGGAAGGGGAACAACATTTTGAAATTAAAGAAATCCTAGATTCCCGCATTCACCATGGTTCCACGCAATACCTAGTAGCATGGAAACATTTGCCTCCCTCTCAAAATGAATGGGTAGATAAAAAACATGTTAGAGCCTCTACGTTCCTAAAGAAACTCCACTTGCAATACCCCAACAAACCACATTAACATGCTGTAATAATTTTCTTTGTCTCTTTACAGGTGGATTTTCCTTTTTTCTAAGGAGGGCAGCATGTCAGATCCCTGGCGTGATACTGCCATTCTTCTGGGGAAGGGGGGACCCTGGGCTATTACTTAGTTTAGCTTTCTTCCTCACACACAACCCAGCCTGTAACTTTTCATTTTTATAACCTTTATCCTGGTGTCTAGGCACCCTGGAATTTTCTTTGGGGAATGTAAGGAGGGGAGGGGAGGGCCATGTGGGTTGTTTAACTTCGGGAGGCCACAGAAGGTTTCTAATTCCTCTATCCTAACTGTATTGCTCAGAGTCTGCTTTCTTCTGTTTTGCTATCACTCCTGTTCAATAAAAGGTTCCTTTTGAAATGCCAAAGTTTCAAGAGTCTTTACTTTCTTGAGTGAGAAGGAGAGGCAGGACCTTACAATACATGAATGTCCACAGCTACAGTTATTAGCTTTAAAACCTCAGCTGCGACTTGGCAATCCAAGCCCCACCTCTTTTTAAAATGCACATTTTTAAAAAAGGGTGTGGCTTTGCTCACCCCATTACATTATTTTGAAGCCCATTAGCGCTGCAGAAACTCATGTCACAGTACAATTCTACATATGCTTCAGCCTAATATCTCTTACTTGCCAAATAATTTATTAGATTTGAAAGCTGCCTATTTCATTAAATGACTCATTACAGGATTTTTAGAATGCCACAGTGTTTTTCTATTACTAATATTAATATCCAGGATTATAGTGCAAATTCATGCATAATTATTCAGAAGTCTTATTGAGTAGTCATATAACCATTAGCAAACTAAACAACAGTGGTTCTTATGGGCAAATTTATTATTTCAACTGATGACTGCTCTTTTTCATTAGAAGCCTTCCACAGTAAATCTCTCCTTCCTGTATGTGACTGTGTACTCATGAAGAATTCAACCTAAAGAATATAGTTTGCCACTGAGATTGGAAAGACTCATAAACCTTTTTTTCCCCTTCTCTATCCTTTTAGGTTTTCCCTGGTGATAGAAGGAAAATACTTTAGCTGGATAAATGAGTCCTGTTGATTTCCGTGGAGTTTATTTTATATACAGGAATGTGCTGAGATTGTTTTGTACCCTACGTGCATTTATTTAAAAATAAAATCAATAAATGGGGAAATGAATGTGGATTATCTAAATTAATCTAGATTTATATATGTGACTTAACTAATTTACCTATTGCATTAGAAGTGTCTCTAAAATGCAGAAAATTAGAGCTGCCCTTAAGGGCTTTTGTAATTATGGCTATGATCTTAAACCACTCTAAGCACTTTTTTTCTCATTTCACTGAGAACAAGCATAAGTACCGGTAGTATGCTGCCAGTATAACATAGTATATTCTGTATCAGGGTGATAGATTATGCTACCTATGGTTGTCAGTTACTATGACATTTTTCTGTATTTGTCTTGATGGTGTGTTGATGAACTTCTCTCTTGCTAACTGAACTTGGTTATCCTTGTGGCTATACATCTTTTAGGCAATGATAAAAGCTTCCTATTATTTCATACCTATTTCCTGACAGCTACCAATGAGCACCAGATTTACCTGCCAAGCAAGCCGAACTTGTCAAACATAACTAAGTCACACTCCCTTAAGTGTTTTGTTTACATAGTTATTATATTCATACATGTATTGTTAAGGTACAATTAAGGTATAGCAAAGCACCACCAATGCAATCAAAAACAAAACTCAATTGTCAGTTTCCTTGACTTCTAAACAATGCACTTCTTTCTGAATATTTATCTAAAGATGAATGAATCCTTATGGAAGAAAGCAAATGGAGACGTATGTACCCTTCTTTCCATGAGAGCAAGGCTGAAATTCTTGATGTTTAGATAAAGCAAATAAATGTTTTTTCAGCTTCATATCCTGAGATACAGGTTTGATATGAATATAGAAAAGAGAAGTAGTACTTGATTCATGTTACTACAGACTTAGGGTGAAAACTCTGCTCTTGTAAAAAATTCCCTTTCAGATAATTCCTAAAGGTATGGAGATTTTCTCAAAACTATTGTACCTTCTGTCTGAGTCCAATAAAAATTACTTTTACATCTGAGCTCTCAGTGTGACCATCAAACCTTTTACATTTTATTTGTGGAATTGTTTATGCTAGAAGATCTGTAGTGCTGGAATGATGTTTCTTCACAAAACTGATTTAAATAGCATAAGTGGCATACAAATATAATAGCTACATGACACATCAACTCTTTGGATCCGGTTTGGCAGCTCTACAAATAATAAATGAAATACCAAATAACTGATTCATATCTTCATCGTGAAATTACTTCTTCAGTTTTACGTTATTTTGATGGAAGAAATAAGTACAAAGAGGTGGTGGTGGTGCTGATGGTATCACTGCAGCCGCCACCACCACTTTACAGGACTCCCTTGTAGACTGGCCATCTGTTGCAAGTATCTTCCCATTTTTGGTGTGGATATTCTGGTTTTTTCCTGAAAAGTCTATATGTATCTACTTAATTAAATAATCCACAATTTGCTGGGTTCACATAACATGTTATGACACAAACCACTGTTTATCAGCAGCAGCAGCAGTTTTAAATTCAGATAACATATCAAGTCAAACCAAACAAGTCATATAATTAGGCACCATGCATAATCAATCCATCCACTGATTCAACTATGTCTGACTTCCCTTCTGTTTTTTGGTACCAACTCGGCATATTCAGACCTGATTAATGGATGAGAAGTAAAGTGTCTTTTTTCAATAATAGTGGATAAAAATGTTTCAAGTTCAAGAATTCTGATCTCAAAATGCTCTGTTCTAATTTGAAACAGCTGTTCTGATCTTACTAGAAGCCTCCTAATGTGTTCACAATGATTGGAATGGTATGGGAACATTTCTAGTAAAGTCAAAACAACTGATTTCAAACACAAAACATTTCAAATTTCAGATGTTTTGCCTACCCTTATCTTTTTGTTTCCACTGAAATAAATTTTTAGAAAGCCATTTCTGCTATAGTTAGCTGTTTCTCTAGACTATTTTCTCAAATATTTAAATATATACAAGTAGCCTCCTTGCTTCATACCCATCAGTGTATTTTCTGTGCAATCTATGTTGAAAAGAAACCCCAATGCTCAAAAATAAATCACTGGCTGATTACAAAATAATACAGTCAGATTTGTGTCAATCTTTTCTTTCCTAGTACTTTTATCAAAAGATGTATGCAAATCCATTTGCTGGTCACATGGTTTCTGGTGGATTTTACTGAGGAAAACAGAGGGGAAATGAAGGGGTTATAAGTTTAATAACGGAACCAAATATGGCTTTAAAGAAACAGGCCACATTACTGGGTATGCAGTAAACCACAGTGTGGTTTACAGGTAGTCCTTGACCTACAACAGTTCATTTAGTGACTTTTCGAAATTGCAGCAGCACTGAAAAAAGTGACTTATGATCATTTTTCACGTTTATAACCTTTGAAGTATCCACATGGTCACCTGATCAAAATTCAGATGCTTGGCAACTGATTCATATTTATGATGGTTGCAGTGTCCCAGGGTCATGTGAACACCTTTCGCAACCTTTTGATGAGCAAAGCCAGAAGGGAAGCCAGATTCATTTAACAGTGTTACCAGTGGTGAAATCTAATTTTTTTCACCACCGGTTCTTTGGGCATGGCTTGGTGGGGTCATGTGACTGAGTGGGCATGGCCAACTCAACATTACTCATGGCAAGGTGGGGTGGTGGCACCTTGCTGTGAGTGATGTCAAGTAGGTCACGCCCACTCAGTCACATGACCGATGCTGTAGAGACGGCAATTTCCTACATGACGTACCTCCCCTGCTGCCCTTGGGCTGACAAAATAAAAGAGCATCTAAACATCGTGACTGCCTACCGAATGCTGGCAAAAGGTTAGTGGGGAAAAAAGAGAAGGGCAACAGCAACAGTAAAGACTGGCGGCTGGAGGCTTCTCATGCTGGCAAACAGGTGGTGGCTGCAGGATTCTTGCGCTGGCAAAGAAGTGGCGGCTGCACAATTCTTGCATCAATTTTTGCTGGCATGAAGGGCCTGCAGCCGCCATCTCTTTGCCGGCGGGAACCGAGCTGGGAATGGCAGCTGGAGGCTTGTCGTGCCGGCAAAGAGGTGGAGGCTAGAGGCTTCTTGCCGGTGCAAAGGGCCAGCAGCAGCTGCCTCTTTGCCGGCTGGAACTGAGCCGGGAACAGCGGCTGGAGGCTTCTCGCGCCAGCAAAGAGGTGGTGGCTGCAGGATTCTCGGGGGGGGGGGAACACAGCAAGGCTTGGCTGCCTTTCAGGCCCTACTCTGTGCTGCTGCCTGCTCAACTTCTGCTCCACCTTGGGTCCTGCATCCAGCCTGCGAAAAGGCTAGCAAATGGGCAAGTGGGCGGCCCTCAGGGGAGGCACTTTCTCTCGTGCCTCAGGCCTCACATCCTGTAGCCTCACCATGTGTCTCTTCTCCCCCCCCACTGAGGTGGTCCTTCATCTGATCGCAGCAAGTCTGGAACGGATCTTTCTTCCCCGCCATCAGCACATGGGGCTTGCACTGTTCTCACAGCAGTGGCCCGGCATGAAGGCAGAGGCCCCGGGGAAGGCCAGAGCCAGAGACTGATGCATTCACCAACCTGAGGTGAGGGGCGAGTGGGGCGCATGCGGACGGAGGCCCCGGGGAAGGCCAGAAGCATGGCAGGGCCGCAGGCCGCATGGAAGGGAGGTAAGCATGGTGGGCCCGCGGGCTGCTGAAAAGGAGTAGGGAAGGCAGGTAGGGACGGGGGGGGCAGCTAGCTAGGCCGCAACTCACAGGCTTACTTCCCCAGGCAGGCAGATCAGGGCCATTCAGTTGGGCCACAGGCACCTTGTGGGAAGGCAGGCAAGCCTCAGGGACTGTGTGGTCAAAGCAAGCGAGCAAGGTGCTATGCCGGGCAGGGAAGTGAGATGAGGAGTGACTGGACAGGGCGGGGCAAGCAGCGGGCAGGGTGAGCGGCAAGCCGGCAAGTGGG
>JANHFL010002031.1:21290-69183 GCA_032468155.1 Oxyrhabdium leporinum | reverse complement strand
GTGACTGGACAGGGCGGGGCAAGCAGCAGGCAGGGTGAGCGGCAAGCCGGCAAGTGGGTGGGCGGGAGCGGGGCCAGCGAGAGGTGGTATTTGCCGGTTCTCCGAAGCAATCAAAATTTTCACCAGCAGTACGTGAGAACCAGTCCGAACGGGCTAGATTTCACCACTGCGTGTTACTATCTTAACAATGGCAGTGATTCACTTAACACTGTGGCAGGAAAGATCACAAAATGGGGCAAAACATACTTAACAAATGTCTTGTTTATCAACAGAAATTTTGGGCTCATTAGTGCTTGTAAGTAGAGGTCTACTTGTATCGGTTTTGATTCAATACAGTGCCAGCCCAATCTTTGCAGTTTCCAAAAGACAATTTATATAGCTTACCATGTTGTGTGAACTCGCCCAAAGCAAATCCGGCCATAAATCATTATCTAAATAGATGTGATATGATTTCTGACGTTCTTGCCAGCTTCCCAAAATGAAAATCAATAGGAAAGCAGACAAGAAATTGGAAGTTGCTCCCAATCCCACTGCTTTTTTTCCTGCCCACGGTCATTCTGTTTAGCTACTTAGGTAAATTAATATTGACTTATTATAGAATATTGACTTTTTCAGTTGCCACTACAATTAACAGAATTAACAGAGTTGGAAGGGACCTTGGAGGTCAATCAGAGGTCTTGGAGGTCAATTATTTTTTTATTTATGTTCTTCTTAGATCAGGGGTGTCAATCTCGTGGCCCGTGGGCCAGATGCATCATGCACTGGCCACGCCCACCCCCGGTTTAGTAAATGGGGAAAAAGTTGTGATACGTCACGTGACGACAATGTGTCATCCTGTCTTAGATGATCAAGGGACCATCCCACATTGACATAAGAAAATGGTCAGCCTAAATTTTATGTTCATTCTAGTCACATAAGACCGTACTACCTTTCTCTCAAAGGATGATCCAACAGGTCACAGGGTTATCTAGTTTCACTATAAATGGCCACTATATGAATTGGACACTAAAGAAGTCTTCCAGGACCCAATCTCAAATATTAACAAAAGCAACCCCCCAAAAAAGTTATTCTTGATGTAAGCTCCTGCAACACATTTTGGATAATCATTAAATTGCAGTTGATACAGCTATTACAAAAACAGTTTGCAATTGTTAATATCATCAGTCACTATTTGGCTTTAAACATGTTCTTTAATACTCATGACCTGCAGTTTTGAGTCAGACTATATCCTTAGCCTCAAACAAGTCCACCCACACAATATTACAAAGTGTCCCTTTAAACAAATACAAAAAAAAAGTTGAAAAGCGAGTTTTGAGAATTGGGTGGAAGCCATAGAGTTCCTGTCAAGGCTTTAAAAGTGTTGTATTGAACACAATGTTGCAATATCATTTGCAGAGAGCAGTAGTTGAGTATTATTTAACTATAGCAAATTAAGGTCAAACAGACTTTTTGTTATCTTACATTAAAAAAAATCCAGAAAATTACACAATAAAGGAATTAAATGGGAATAAATACAGTTGATAATACATAGCATGTAATATATACCATCTTGGTCTATACTAAAAATGAAATTGTTTTCCTTCTCATTCAGTAAATACATTAAATAAAAATGAAGGTGCTGCTAATCGGAATTAACCAGTGTTACACAATTATGTATAAATAATTCCTATGCATTTATTTCTCAGACACAAATTGCACTGAATGAATCATGAGCACAGGCAATATAAAATGTATATACGGTACGTAAATAGAGATGGTTTATTTCGAAGGAAGCATGCATTGGATCAATGAAAAAGCCACAGTGAGTGATTCATAGTACATGCTAAACCACAATGTGAACTATTGTTGCACTGTTTATGGCTTTGTGTTATATAACCTCATTGGAACCACAGTCTGTGAAATGAGTACTTATGTTTAGGATATATATATAAATTGTTTCTGAAACTTAAGGTAAATACTGAATATTGTATGTTGCAACTTTCGCAATGTTTATACAAAGTCTCATTGCCACTGCTTGTAAGAGATTAATATAAAAAGCTCAAAAGACATATAAAAATTATAATAAGTATATGGTTCTCAAGCACACTTAATCCTTATAAGGTACCAGTCATCTTTTATAGCCCCTGTTCTCTCTTTCCTAAAGCAATACAGGTAGTCTTCAACTTATGACCATAAATGAGCCCAAAATTTCTGTTGCTAAGTGAAACATTTGTTAAGTGAGTTTTGCTCCATTTTACGACCTTTCTTGACACAGTTGTTAAGTGAATCACTACAGTTGTTAAATTAGTAATACAGTTAAGTGAATCTGGCTTCCCGTTGACATGACCCCAGACACTGAAACCATCATAACTATGAGTCAATTGCCAACCATCCAAATTCTGATCACATGACTATGAAGATGCTTCAATAATCATAAGTGTGAAAAACTGTCATAAGTCACTTTTTTCACTGATGTTGTAACTTAACAGTCACTAAACGAATTGTTGTAAGTCGAGGACTACCTGTATAGGAAGAATCTCCGTCAAGTCAGACTCAGTTCTTGGGAACTATATAGACATGTTGCACATTATAAACCTGACAACAATATAAAAGAGTTTGCCACTGCTATCTTCCCCTCCCCAATTATTTTCCTGTTTAGTTTCCTAATCTTTACTCCTGGTGCCAAGCAAGTCCAAATCTGTTTAGCTTTTTTAAGATCAAAAAAGGATGCTAGTAACCTCACGTTATTTAAAAATATTGCCACCAGATAAGAAAATAAGTAGTAACAGAAATTCTAATGTATTATTTCCCACATAGAAAAATGTGACAGCAAAAATGAATTCATACACACTCAGTGATTGCAAAGCTATGGCATATCTGATATCCCTTAAGCTATATAAGTACAGGTCACACATTCAGTTCTAATATTGCATAATGTGTAAATCAGACACTGGATTACATGTAGTTCAGATGTGGGCATATTCTACATTTCAGCAGCCAATGGAATTACAATAAAAGTGCAGATTACTAGGATTATTATTTCAATGAGTACCAAATGTAACCATAAGTTGAACTTTCTAGTAAAGAAAAGACTTGAGTAACCAGTTAAGAAAAGATTGGATTTACATTAAGTTTGAAAAATATTATTATGTAAAATATTAGCATTATACAACAAGATGTATGTATTTATTTTTTATTTCTACATTTATATATTTATGTATTCTTTCATTATAAAGCATTACTACAAATAACTACTAGACTGCTATTGGAGAAATTTGTCTATTCATCTGCAATCAGAACAGGAGGAGATTATCCCCCTAGACTAGGTGTGGAAAGGGAAACTGGTAGAGATAAATACAGGTAGTCCTCAATTTATGAAAATTGAGCCCAAAATGTATGTTGCTAAGTGGGAAATTTGTTAAGTGAGATTTGCCCCATTTTACGGTTTTTCTTGCCACGTTGGTTAAGTGCATCACTGCAGTTGTTAAATTAGTAACAGCATTAAGTGAATCTGGTTTTCCCATTGACTTTGCTTGTCAGAAGGTTGCAAAAGGTGATCACATTGCAACTGTCATAAATGTGTGTCAGTTGTCAAGCATTTGAATGTAAATCATGTGACCGATGGGATGTCGCAACAGTCGTAAGTGTGAAACATGGTCATAAGTTACTTTTTTCAGTGCCATTGTAATGTCAAGTGGTCACTAAGTGAATTATTGCAACTTGAGGACTACCTGTATATAACAGCATACCTCACTCCCCATCAAAAAGAAACATATTAAAACTGCCTGGTCCCAGAAAAGACCAAGAAATAGTGACTCCTAGTTAATAAACTATATGCTTTTAACATACCTATCTAGATATGATCTATTGATAAACACAAGATTGCAGGTGATACAAGCACTGTTGATCACCACTCATTGCTCCTAGAATACTACTTCCTATTATCCTGCCTAAGAATTTACTATAATCAACATATTCATTCCCGATAAAAAGCAAAGATTCCCTTGAATGAAGCTTATACCCTGATGACATTGTGGACATAACTATGCCATTTTTTTGCAACAACAAGGAAGTAGTTTGTCACTGCTTTCTTCCTAGATATTTTTTTTAAATTTCTCTAACTAGAATCCCGGAATTTGTTGCTGGTCTCTGATCCAAGTATTAATTAGTCCTGACCCTACTTTACTTCTAAGTCTAGAGAAGGTCAGCAAGATGCTGCCACCTGCTGAGATTCTACCTTGATCAAAGGTATAATATTTTGCTTCAGAAGTGGAGTTGGTGACAAAAATCAGCAAAATTCTTCTCAAATTTGATGCAATATTAAGTGCATATTGCATGTGATAAAATGTGGTTGGCTAATTTAAACCTGTGTACTGTGTAAAGTTGGCCAGTTTGATAGTTTATGAGTTAGTTTATTATAGGAATCCAGGCAATCGAGTTAATTCAATGTACCATATTTCTACCATGGTTTATCACATTGCGAGAACAAAGACCATGAGTACTGAAAAGGAATCCTAATGCAACTAAATCAGAAATACAAAGCTCCTGATTGCAGATACTGTATTTTGCTATGTTATATTGGTTGGACTAGAAGACCTTCAAGGTCCCTTCCAACTCTTTTATTCTGTTTGCATGTGTCAAACTAGTCAATCCAACAAAAACATCATTGCACTGTCACATTGCAGGCCTTTTGTATACGCATGTTGTGATGTAACATAAAGAATATGATCAAAAAGTAGAGCTTACAGTATAGTACAATGCAGACTTCATAATTTTGATTACAGCAGGTGGGGCTGTGGACACTATACAAACATTTTTTGCAGTTAATTGTTCTAATATTAGCAAATCCTACTAAAATGTGGCACTGTAACTTACTGCAGGGAATTCAGTTTGTTCTTAAAGGAGTAGAATATCACTGTTTTGTCTGTCAGCCAATTCTATTAGCTAAACTGAGAAATGAATGTATTTTTTAAAGAATCTCTGTGCTTCAGCCACTAATATGATCACGAGCATAAGCAAAGGGAACAAATGATAACATGCATGTGATTGCATAATCAGACATGTTATGACTTACATACTTGCATCAGAGCTTGTGACATAGTTGACATTTTTATGCACATAATAATTTTGACATCTTTGCGATATTTTATCCACACCACTGAACAGGCCACTGTTTAATAAATAGATAATAGCCCTGGCATAGTACAATGAGTGAAATTAGCTGTGACAATATCTTGTCATTCATGAAATAACTGCTGATATTTACAGAATACAGGTGGTCCTTGCTTAATTTTTGTCCTGTTTAGCTACTGTTCAAAGTTACAGCAGTGCTGAAAAAGTAATTTAATGACTGCTCCTTGTACATACAACCATCACAGTGTCCTCCAGTCATGTGATCACAATTTGCATCCTTCACAGCTAGCTTCCAACAAACAGTCAATAGAGAGGATGCCACTAAAATTTCAAATTGTGGTCATGTCATCTTAGTTACACTTTAGGCAAGAAAAGCCATCTGGGTGACTTTGGGCCAGTAGTCTCTCTCGACCAACTCACCTCACAGGGTTGTTGTGTGGGAAAAATAAGAGGAGGAAAGAGTTTCAGATATGTTTGCAACCTTGAGTTCTTCACAAAAAATAATGAAAGTGGGATAAAAATCAAATAAATATATATATTAAAAACACTAAGTCTTGCTTAGTCCTGACTTGCATTTGAGAGTTTTGATGCACCCATCTCATTCATCTAAAAAAACAAAACAAAAATGGGCTAGATAAGTACTTGCAAATTTGGTATAAACTGTTTTTCTTATCTAGCCCACTATGCATGGTTTAACCCATGATTTGTTGGGTTAACCATTATTGACTGGCTTGGATTTTAAACATTAAGCCACAGATCTGATTGACGAATCATTGGGTATTTCATGTGGTCCATTAAACTCAATCAAAGAAAGAATGCTGCATCTTAGACAGATGAATCCAAGGACACAATAATTAAGTATATTAACTTGTTGATTTATTCTTATGATATAAACTAGGTATGGTTTAAGTTTACTGATACATTTTCCTGAGTGGAAAATCTGTTCAGAATTTACTCATGGACTCTAGTGTTCACTCATTTATGTCATGTCAACATTTGAAGAATACAATACTAGTTCCTGCACACAATAGTATTTATGTTCCTGATTTTTGCCTCAGCGAAATTTTAAAATGTCACAACCAGCTTTCCCCCTTTTCACCCAAGGTGCGTTAAAAATAAGTGCAATGGAGTGGAGGGGTGGTGGTGGAAAGAAAGTCTTTCATTTGCTATGGTTGCAGCAAGCTGACATTGACCCTTCAGCTTGACCTTGTCTGGGCTGTCTCCTTAGTAACCAGATCCAGAGAAAGAAAACCTGCAGGAAAACCTACAGCCAAGCCTCTCTTTTGGCTACCTAACCTTTCTGCCAATCTGATCTGTTGTGCTGGGGAGGGGAGGGGAGGGGGGGGGGCGCAGGCAAACAAGATTTCCCCCGGTTTTGGTAGGCAGAGGAGCGGAGAAAGCCTAGTAAGAAACAGCTCCGACGAACAAGCTATGCCGCTCCAGGGAAAGAGATCCTTGATGCACGAGAGGGCACCGCGGTCCTTACACGTAGCCTTAACTTTCGGCCCGCCTCCTTTACACTCCTGCGGTGACTGCAGAGTTGGCGTCGACAAATAATAACCGCGTTTCACACGGGCGCCCACACTTAGAAAGTAGTATAAAACGTGTCGCCGTGCATCTCGGCTCGTTTTGTATCTAAGAGAGGACGAGGAGCTCTGCGACGTCGCAATTGTAGAGGGCGCCCAGGAGGTGGCAGTGGAAGGTTTAGCGGTGGGCGAGGGGGGGAAGGACGACACCGATAACCTCCCGGGCTATATTGGAAGGAGGCTGATATTAAAGAAAGCGGGAGAGTGGGGGGGCGCTCTCCTTAAAAAGAGCAAATAGAGGCTCTCATTTGCGCCAGCTTATCTCCTCAGGCCCGGTCGGGTAAAAGGGTGGGGAAAAGGGACGGCATGGCCTACTCGCCCCCGAACGGCGGCTCCGCGGCCTGAACCGATTGTCAGAGCCCAGCAAGAAAAGAGGCGAGGAGGCGGAGGCAGAGGCGCGCTCGCTTGGACTCGCCCTCCCGCCCAGGCCTTCCTGCTTTTGCCGGGAACTCCGTGGCGCCTCCTTAAATCTCTGCCGTTAAAATGTGGGCGGGTGTTTCAAGTCAAAGAGCGCTCAAAATGTTTTTCCTTTTCAAAAAAAGCTGCGGAGGAGAAGTCGGGGAGGGGAAAGGAAGGGGAGACCGCGGACTGGAGGAGGAGGAGGAGGAGGAGGAGGAACCCGGCTTTCTAGGCGGCAGCCCGCAAAAAATAAATTAAAAATATTTTTTTTAAAAAAATAAATCAACGGGGTTGACTCAGCCACGGCAGCTTCCAGACGCTCGCAGGACCGGCCGCCGGCACTCTGCGGGGAAAAGAGAACGGCGGCGGCGGCGGCAGCGTCGGAGAGTTATTTTGGCGCCTTTTAGCCAGACTGGGATTGCGCCTTCGGGCTCCTGTCAATGGGGCGCAGCCGCCGCTGCCCTTCTCGCTACAGAACTCGGCCGCCGAAGGAGGCAACGGGGACACGGCAGAGCTGAAGCGGATGCTGCCGCAGCCGCAACCGCGCCGAAACCACCAGCGCGCCGAAAGATGCGGCGACCTCTCGGGTGTGCTGGTGTGCCCGATCTTCCCGGCTATCGCTCGGGCTCAGCCAACCAACCCCGACTTTGCGTCTTTGGGGTCTGCCGCGCGCCCTCCGCCCCGGGACGGGAGCGCCGAAGTCCCACCGCATCCCCGGTGGAGTTGGACAGCTGATCTCCTGGCCGGGGCTGGTTAATCCCCCGGCTACAGAGACTGGATTAACCTCTTCGCTCCTACTGTTGGCCGTCCAGGGGGCTGCTACTGGGAGGCGAAGAACGGACTCAACGGGGTCAGGAAGGAAGCCCCGGCCCTTCACATCGGGAACGGAACCCGCGGCTTCCAAAGAAGCCTGCCCCGGGGTCTCGGCTGGACAGAACTGGTGGGTTATGTCTTCCGCTTCTCTTCTTCCAGCTCTCCGCTTCCACCTTGTTCTTTGTTTTCTCCATCTCCCTTCCTTACTGAGCTTGGGTTGCCCCCCCCCCCCCAAGTGTGTGTGCTCTGCTCGCTGAAGGGCTTGAATCAATTTATGCGCCCCGGCCAAGGTCCGGCGGGGGGGCGGGTGTTGTGCGCGTTAGAGGTGCAGAGATCTGCTTTTCAAGCGGAGCTGCAGCAGTATGTATGACGTGAACCAAGGGGCGGGCTTCTGGCAAGCAGCTTTTTTACGAGTATTTACTACAAGAAGGTCTACTCCAGAAGATTAACATCCCCGCTCCTGTCAGTTTCCGATGGCCATGCCCGGCTAAAAACAACCCTTAAGATAATCAAATACAAGCCCAGGTTTTCTGCTCGTTGGCGATCGTCATTCGCCCTAAGGAATGGCCGAACCTTTGGCGAATGAGTTGGCGTCCGCAGCTGCCAGAGGGGACCTAGCGCAAGTTACTAATTTGTTGGAAAATAATATAAACGTCAATGCACAAAATGGATTTGGGAGGACTGCGCTGCAGGTTGGTATCTGGGCGGACAGAGGCGATCGTTCGCCACTAGGTGAACTGGTTTGACGGGGGAAAGGACCGTTTTAAAAACGGGAGGAAAAAAAAATCAGCATTTTTTAAAAAGCGAGTTGGTTGCCATATTTTATAAGTTTCACCGCTCCAACTCCTTAAAGTGACGTATTTTAAGTAAAACCTGGTTTTAATGTCTGTATAATCGCGGGATAAACCTTGTCTGCAAGACACCTCGTCCTTTTTTTAAAAAAAAAAAAATCTGAGACAGGGAAGCAAGTGGCGGAGGCAGAGGGGGAGGGAAAGGAACAATCCGGGCTAGGTCGTGTTTCCGAGCAGGTCGGTAAACACCTCATTTTTGAAATCCGGATTATATTTGTTTCAGTATCTGAACGGGGGTGTTGTCTGGCTACTAAAAGGTGGCGGTTGGGGCTTATTTGTTCTCATACTGGCGAGCATGTCCGTCCCCCCCCAAAAAAAAAAACAAAAACAAAAACAAAACTATCGCCCCTGAATAACTGCGTTGTAGGGCGAAGCAATGTGGCGCTCTGGATCACGAAAATCCAACGCTTTGTTATTCACCATCCTTCGGGTGCTTTTTGATATATCGGTGGATCGCTTCACTGCGAGAATTTCCTTTCCGTAGGTATATAACGCCGTCTACACCCATTTCCAGTGTTTAGATTTACAGGCGGCTGCTGGAGCCCTTCCAGCTACTAAAACCCTGCACCCGCTGAAAGATGTTTTCCTTTGAGAACATTGGATAACGGTACTGAAAGTGTTATGTGGGAGGGGGGGGAGAGGTAAGGGTGCCCAACCAGACAGAGAAGAAAAAGGTATGTGAAAAACTGGGAGGATTTTCCGATGCAAGACCGTGGATCTGGTCCGAAATACTGCGGAATATTCAGCAGGCTCCTTAAAGAAAAGCAATTTGTTGATTAAACTACAGACAGGATCCACTTTCTGAAATATTGGAAGAGGGGTTCCTGCGGGTGAGGGCTGAAAACTCCGGCAATCTCCTCTTTAAAATGGAAAGAAAGCCCCCTGTAATAGGACCTTTCTTGGTGTTCTTTTCCAATTCACCTCAGTAATCCTAAATTATTTTCCGATTTGCAAGGAGCATAAATGCCTTGAACCCTTTTAGGTTTCTCTGCACCATAACAGGTAGGTCATGTTTGGAACCAACCATTGAATTGGTGTGGTAAAAAAGGAAGTGCAACCTCAATTTCCACCTTCTTACTAAGTTGCCAATTCTTTTTTTTTTACTGTTTAATGAGAACCAATGGTTCTGGGGGGGGCCCTCCGCCCATTTCATAATTTACAGAGATACAAATCTCTGCTTACTCAGCCGGGGGCCATGTCTTTACCACCACCTTTTCATTGCAGCTTCATCACTAATAATTTGAGGCAAGCTACACACACACACACACACATCTGAATAAAAGTAAACACAACAGAAAAAGCTGATTCTTATTTTCAGTATGTGTAAACCAGAAAAATCTAGTGGGTGGATGACAACTTGAGCTGATAGTCAATATTGCTTACCAAAGAATGTAAAAATACACAATGGTCCATTTAAATTACTTGTCTCTTCTCAGAATGCTTTTCCTCTCTTTTTTCCCCTTCCCCTTCTTTTTTTCAAGTCAGGTGTTTATCTGAAGGCCTCCTTTCTCAATCTGACTAAGAACAGCTATGCTTAGGCCTTTGTATGCAATCTGTATCCTTCCCTTGTTAAAACAATTCCACACCAGAAAAAAAAAACATTTAGAAACATCTAAAACTGTCTTTAAAACCAGACTTTTCTCATAGTTTGTATACTATAGATAACTTTTATCTTCTACAGATTTGGAAACTGATCCTGAGTTTTGTATTTACTCCAGATTATGAATTTGACAGGAGATACATGGTGAAATCTTAAATGTTTAAGGAGTACATGTTCATTTTATCATAATGGCTGATACTAGTTTCCAAAAAGCTAACTGTACTAGTATTTGCATTCCAAATTGCTAAACATGAGAGCAGGTGATTGGATTACCAAGGAAGAGATTATCTCCTCGTAAACTATCATCTTTGTGGGTGCTGATCTACATTCTGAGTCTTATACACTCTCTCACATAACTCCCTCTTGTTTTATGGATTTTCCAGTTTTGTTTACTGTAACTACTTCCCTTTTGTATACTAAAACAGAAGACAGCATTCCTAGCAAGAAAAAAAAATGTAAAAGGCACACAGCAATATTATTTGATAAATGGATAGGCAAAACAGGACTGAAGAAAAAAATACTGAAAGCAAAAGAACACATCGTCTTTGAAAGCTAGCTGTTCCCTGTAACAAAGCTCGACCGAGGTGTAAACTTCAGTATGTGATATTTGGCTGTGGCTTTTCAGACACAAGGATTAAAATGTTCAAAAAAGTTCAAGGGTCTCTGAGATGGGCAACCCTAACTATGAAAATATAAGAAAAATTATAGAGTTACTTACTATATCATATTTTTTCTTTCACCAGAAACTGTAGAGATTCTTAAGAAAATGTGCTTTTAAGTGATAATACGGTATCAAAATGTTCACAGAAAGGGAATGTTTAGGGAAGCCAACAGCTTCTAAAAACTTTCTACTTAAACTGAATGGAAACTATAAACTTAGAGGTATTGATTTGCATTCATATAACAATCCCAAATGAAATTAAAACTGCAAACTACACATACATTTCCTTGGAAGTTAGGATCCTCTGAATTTACTAAGATATTTTTAAAAATACATAAACCCATTTGATTGGTTACTGCAGATAAGGAACACAGAAATATATACTCTGTCTTATTGATTAAAATGTGTTCTCTGAGTAATCTACAATTAACCTACAATGTGACCATAATAGGATTACATTTCAGTTCTTTGCAAGTAGAGAAGCAACACAGCTTTGTTTTTAATAGTGTCATTCTTCAATTTCTCCTTACTTCTTTCATTTCACTACCGGTAGTTTTCCATGTTTGCTTGCACTTCCTACTCCAAGAATGATTTTAAATCCATCCAGGTTTGCAAAACACATTATATTCTAAATCCACTATCTGCCCTTTTGTTTAGGGTACTGTTTATTTTGTTCTCAATTGCAACTGGAAAGGCTTAAAATAAGGGAAGAAATTGAGTTGTTTCTTATATATACAGTATATTTGCTAATAAGGTATGACACAGACACTTTATTTTTTACACACCTTATACGACACATCTTTAATTAGAAATAATCATGTAGATCCTCCATTCTTTATACAATTGGAAAATGAGCCCTTTGGATTTTAGACAGTGTCATTATATATCTATTACCTTAACCAAGAACCTCATCCTCTTACCCTGTCCCTTGGTTTTGTTTTTTCTTCATTTCTATCATGGCACAACAGGAAATACAATTTCCCATCATTCTATTCGTTTATTTATTTTGGGAGGTGTTCATTCTATTTGTTTCTGGGAGGTGTAAGGTGGGTTTCACAGCACTACCGTTTCAGCAATTATAGCTTCTCCATTGCAGTGGGTCTCTCTGAAGTCACGGGCCATTAACGTTGAGGACCAAACGTCACGGCCAGAAATGCCAAATAGAAGGCAACTGCTGGTGTCATCCCAAAATATCCCGGCTCAGGAAGCCTTCCAATCAGATGCACCAGCCTTGTATTCTCTGCCTTGGGATGCAGAAGAGATTGACATCCCGTTTCCCTAGGGCTCTAGGCTCCCGCACGAACTTTCCCACGGGCTTTCCCAAAGCCAGACCATGCAGGAAAGGCTCGACCAGTGCGTGGGGATACACGTGTAACATGTGTGAACCAACTCTTGGGGAGCGGGCACATTTGCCCACTGCCTCGCGTTTCTCTTCCTCGTCCTCTGCCTTCAGGTGGTGAAACTGGGGAACCCGGAGATCGCCAGGCAGTTGCTGCTGAGAGGAGCCGACCCGGATCTGAAAGACCGCACCGGCTTCGCTGTCCTGCACGACGCGGCCCGCGCCGGTTTCCTCGACACGCTGCAGACTTTGCTGGAGTTCCAAGCGGACGTGAACGTGGAGGACAACGAGGGCAACCTGCCGCTGCACTTGGCCGCCCAAGAGGGCCACCTGGCCGTCGTGGCCTTCCTTCTGGAGCGCACGGCCAGCCGGGTGGAGCATCGTAACAAGAAGGGAGCCACTGCCTACGACCTGGCGAAGCTTTACAAGAGGCAGGCCGTCGCCAAACTGCTGGAGAACAGCAGGCGGAGGGAGGGCACCCTCAGTGGGGACTGAAGCCCACCCCTTGCCCCGGACTCCAAAGTGCCTGCTTGTACACCTGTCGCCGCTCCTTTCCTCTCCTTCTCTCTTCATCTTAAGCAAAGTATACAAATAGGTGGGGTCGGTCTTTTTTTAATGCAGACATGGGGGTGATATTTTCCCCTCTTGGGGGAAAAAGTCATGCCAGTAGCAGCTTTCACAGAAACCAGCGAGAAGCTAGCTGGGCTCTCGCCTTTCCTTTATGAATGCTTTTTCTTTTTTAACTTGGTTTGCTTTTGCTGCTCACCCCACCCTTCATTTAAGGGACGATGGGTGGAAAAGGTTGAAGATGTGTTTTTGTGCTTTCTGGTAACTTTCTTGTAAAAGATCTATAAAGGCTTACTGTGATTTCCCATCCCTGAACATCATCTAGCCTAACAGAGGTTAACATAATATGAAACAGTGCATGAAGGAGTATATATGTGAAAGACTTTTTGTGCCAGAAGGGGAAGTGGGAGGAAAAGAGAGACTTGTGGACAATTGAATCACAAATGTTTGATGAGATGGATAAGCTAACAAAAGGTCTATGGAACATTCACTAAAAGTGCTTTCATTGTTATTTTTCTTCTATTTTTATTGTCATGCCTTATCTCCTAAACATCTCTTTTTCTGAAGGAAGTTCTGCTGAAATCTAGCTTTCTTCTAGTTAAACATGTTTAGGACCAAAGGTTCCGTTGTATCTGACCAGAGAGGAAATCTCAACTTGGGGTAGTTTGAATAGTGAAGATTCAATATAATAATAAAAAGAGTAAAAGGGAATTTTTCAAGTCCAAAGTCACACAGTGTGGGAATATGATATCTTGGCTATTTGCACAAACATGAGTTAAAGATTTTAAAAAAGTAATTTATAAGATTAGATCACATTTAGTGACTTGATCAGATTTTGGGAATGCTCTAGAATTTTCTCAGATTAAACTGCCATAGTACTATTTACTCACATTTGTTCCAGTAGAATAAATCCAGAATAAGCATTTATTTTTGTGGTTAAGACTTGGGATTTTTGATCAAAGCCTCTTTTACAGAGTCATTTCTATATAACAGTGTAGTATACGCACTCAGAAGCAAAAATGTGAAGTTGGATTGTTTTAGTTGCAGTTTTCTGTGTATCTATGTGGGATTGAACTGCACTGAACTCAGTGAATGGAGCTTAGTTCTGAGCAGATGTGGCTAAGATTGCATTGTTACTTGGAGTTTTAGGATTGCTGAGTAGAAAAGCTGATTATTAAACATGTATTTTGCATGGGAATAAATTACAAAACCTGTAACTTTTATCAATTATTTAGAATAATCTCACTCTCATCCTGATAGTTTTCTGATTAAAAACTTCAGCTTGTTGCAGTGGAGAGAATTCATTGCTATTCACCTCCACAAAGAATTATCTGTGTCATAAAATGGGGTGCGTGTTCCAGTTCAACTTGCTGTGAAGTTAAAAAACTGAGAAACTGTTGTTTTATGTGACCCAGGTCTTAGATTGTTACTTTCAAGAGGGGTGATATTCAGCTATATTGGTCAATTTCAATTTGGCTCATTTATTTTTTTTAAAAAGGATTCATAAATTGTATCAGGCAACTTCATCCCCCTGCATTTCTCCTGCATTGTAGAAACTTTTCCTTTCTTGAACAGATATTTCAGAAGGGTCAGTTAAAAACTAAACCAATCATATCCTTTTACAGACATTAAAAAGCAAACTGGTATCTAAAGGAATTTGCTGACTGTAAAACAAAACAAAACCTCACATTTTCTTTCTGGTGAACCTGCCCCTCCCATCCTTATGAGAGGTTTATTTTTTTTTTTTAAAGCTTTAATATTTGAAAGGCTAGTAAATATATAGGCAAGTTTCTAGCAGATGATGGAGTGTCATAATGGGGGAAAAAAGTTAGTCAACACAAAAGAAACTTTGTGGTTTCAGAAATGACTTGCACGACTGCACGGCATCCTCAGTGTGAAGCCAAAATAAGCAGGAATGCTTTCTCTTTTTCAAAAGCTTTTCATAATTAACATGGTTAATATGAATTCTTAGTGTTGTCAACCTAACAGCAAATAGCATTAATTCGATTTCTCTTAAATATAATGCAGAAAGTGGGAAACCAATCACACCAGAAGTTTTCTCAAAAAGCCATATATTTACCCATGCTCTTTAGCTATCTTTCATTTGGCACCAACATAGCTAAAGAGCACTATCGATCTTAGAGATGGACAGTTACACCATTATTTCACTCGGACTTGTTAATAGGTAAAGAACGTTTGAGATTAGCGTCCAATCTGACATAGTCTGCTTCGTTAGAGCTTCCGCCCAGAGTCCAAACCAAAGAGTTATACTTTTTTTAAAAATCTCAGAGCACTAATATTTGGATTCCCCACACCAAGTCCCACCTTTGAAACAGGTCAAGACTGAATATGGGTGGAAATTCCAAAGCCTACAACGGCTTAAAAATTCGGGCTCAATAAACCGACGTCGCATTTGTAATGACACCTTCAGACAAATTGTTGACTTCTGTGGAGTAGGTGAGCCGTACTAGACTTCGTTTATCCAGAAGAAGGGTCCACTTCTGTCCCTGACGGGTGGCACTCTCTGCCCATGCTCAGGGGACAGAAAAGGGGACGGGGCTCAGTATAACCAGTTTTCCCCAGGCTCTGCTCTGCTATTTGCCAGTTCTGTGCTCTCTTGTTGCCCAGCATCAGGAACGGAGTGCCGTTGGCTTTCAGGGCGCTTTCTTTGACCACTGGAAACCTGGCCTTGGAGACTTGGATCCTAGGATCATCTCAGTGAGACTTGCTATTCCCAAATAAACATCGGGAGAGCTGAAGCAGCTTACTAGTCAGAAGTGAGTGCCACTGAAAATCACTCACGCGGAAAAAGGTAGATGACATATTAGAAGAAACTAATTGGAGGTGAGGAAGAGAAGTAGGGAGGTAGAGGAGTCCTCAGCGTTCTAGATCTTTCACGCCCATGTTCCGAATGGGTTTTACCAATGGTGCGCTCGCTGCTGAAGTACAAAGTTAAGAGGGAGGATTTGAAAGCGACCCAGACCACCTAACTCGTGTTTGCTAGATCCTGGCCGTTCCCTCCAGGGAAGCTGGAGGCGTAATTTGGCTGCCGCACCAAGCTCAGCCGGATGCCCTGCGCCGCAGGTAAGGAACCTGCGGGCACATCAGAACAAGCACCACCACCCGCGGAGCCGAAACCTGTATGTGGCTTTCTGCCCTGTGGAATCTACCTCTTTATCTAACCAGACCCAGGACAAAACTGGGGGCGAAGAAGGAATCGCCCCCCCCCCCCAATTCATTTCTTCCAAGGACCAGGAGCAAGAAGCGTGGCCCAGATGCGAGGTGCTCAAAATGTCGGAGCTGTTCCTGGCTTCCGCGCCGCGTCTTTTCCTTCGCGGCGCTTCGTGCCTCTCCTGCTGGGAATCGTCCGAGGTTCCAGTCCGCCGCGGTGCCCAAAGCCAAGGCTGGGGCCATGCGGGGTCCGCGCCTAAGAGCCAAGCCGCGAGTGGGAGGGGAGAGGCAGCTTCAGAACCGTTACTTCGCTCCCCAGTGCTTCCCTTCTCTCCCCATCTGTGTCCCTCCCCCTTTACGGTTTCTTTTCCCTTTCTCTTCCTGTCCAAACATTTTTAAATTTCCGCGCCTTCCTAACAGTCTGATTGTACAGTATTGATTTGGCTTCTTCCTCCGCGGGCTTCGGCGCCCTTTGTTTTTGCCCTTCTGGTCAGCCAGGGGTTGGCGTGAACTTCTTTCGCAGCCCCCTTCTCCGGAACAGGCGAGGCGAGGCAGGAGCCCAGGAGCGATCTCGGATGCGCCCCGCATCTCCTCCGTCTGCCCTCGCCCACCGCGCCTCGAGGAGGTCTCTCCCAGCCGGTGCAACCTGCCGCGCTGGATAGGCAAGATCTGCGGGTTCTCTCCAACGCTGAAGTCCCAGCCCAAGCGGCCGGAAACGTCGAGGCAAAAACGCTGTTCCTCTGCAGTTTTCCTTCGGCGAGGAAGATGCGGCGGGGGGGGGAGGCGGTGTGCGTTTGCGCGTGTCTGGGAAGCTGCTGTTGAAAAGGCTCCTTTTCCTTCTAGAATCGCCAAAGGCAACTGTCCCAAGGCGGCCTTCGCCTAAGAGGTCCTAGCACGCGGAGGAAAAAGGCGAAGGGCAAGGAAGGTATTGGTATTTTATTTTACATACATTTTATAATTAATTCTTAACTTACTTTTTCTCTTGCCCTATCAAAGCCAGTATTTCATGGGGAATTAACAAAGAAGAAAAGCGCATTTGTGAATCACATTAACTAAAGCTCAGGTCAGATATTTTTCTCAGTATCGGTTCGGTGTGAATGATAGGAGGAAGAAATTTCTCCTGCCCTGCTTTAGAGGAAACCTATAACTTTACCCTATTGTTTTTCACATTACTCTGTATCAGCCAAATGGGAGTTACAATTTTGAGAAATCTCGTTTTTACAAAGCAGTTATCAAAGAGATGCCAGCTCTTTCCAGCTTTTAGAATGCCTTCTATGGAAAGAAACTTGTCTATCTGCTAAGTTGGATTGTTTAATGCCATCCTAAAGTTCCATATCAGTATCAGCTAAAAGCATCACCTTACAGAAGAACTTTTTTTCCCCATTTTTCTATGCTGTTAAATTTGGGCATATGACTATGTTTCCAAAGCTTATAAAAATGTGCTTAACACTTTGAAAAAGATCAGCCATCTTATCTTACTTAAATATTACTACCTCTTTTCAGGAAATAGTATAATTATTAAAAGTTCATTACCACTCAGCAAAATAATCACACCATGAAGAATATTAACTACAATTCTGAAAGAAAAATGACATTTTTAAGCCAACCTTTGTTTCTTTCAATAAAATATTTTGAAAAGGAAGTGAATCTGGAAGCTTAATTAGTTAATTTAATACTCTTGGTTACATGCAAGATTTAAGCAACTAAATGGTAGTAAACATTTGAATTCATTTTTTTGCTACTATTAAAATACTAATTTTAATAATCAGAGTTGGGCCTTTCTAGTATCAGAAAATGTTTTTCATACATTAATACAATATTAATAATAAAACAAGCATGATTTATGCGGCGGATGTTAAGATGTAATTTAACTTAGAATTTCACGTTTATTCTTCTTGAACATAAAGATTCCTAAAAATTGATTTGTGCTTGAGAATAGAGTCAATATTTTAAAGAATTGGGTTACTTAACTGATACAGAATGTAAATAGAGAAATATGGTATTTTCAAGATAGTAAACTTTGCATCCTTGTTTAGAAGTTATTTTTTGACAATCATACAATATATTATCCCTGCTGGTTTACCCCAATTACATCAAACCAGAACAAAATACCGTACTTATCAACATGTTGAAGCAACAGCCATTTTACTGAAGGTTTGAATGGAAAGCTCCATTTCAGGCCTTTTCTCTTTCTCAGTCTAAATGACATTTAGATTCAGACTGCTTTTGCCAAGGATTTATCTTCAGCGTATGCTAATATAAAGTGATGCATACGTTTTCTTAACTTTACCCATATTATAATGGTATATTATTTTGCAGCATGCATGTTACATTATTTCTATTTTGCGATACTGCTAAACAAGGAATACAAAATGTTTTAAGAAGTTAAAAAGAAACAAAACTCTTGTGCTATTAATTAAACTCCCTCCAATATTTCCTACATTCTAAAAGCAGGAAAAAAACATTGGTAGGAAAAGTCTACTTTAACCAAAACAATTTAATAGAATTTACATTTGATGAATTCTGGCTTCTGTTTAGACATTATCCCTCTCCTAGATAATAAATGAAATAGGAAAATGGGATACAATTCATATTGAATATTGGATTTTCTATTAACCTTAAATAGAGTGCACAATATTTCGAATCCTGTCTGGATAGATTATTTAAACAGATTAAGCTAAACAATATTTAAGAATGAGATTTTTATTTACTTTCTGATTTAGGCTTCCATGTTAAGAATTACATAATGGGTGGGGTCCATTAGGAGCATCAAACTGAATCTAGAACTTCATCAGGATTCTAAATGAAAGAATCATTGGAAGATGGATGTCTAACTTCTGCTTGAATACATCTAAGAAACACAAGCTACCCTCAACCTCTACCCAGATAATGGTTTCCACTATCAAATCCCCTCATTATTAGGAACTTTCTGATCTAACATTCAGTTAAATCTATTCTTCCTATCTTTGTGCTCTAGGATAGTTTTCTCACTGTGACATCCTTCATAACTTGAAGGATATTATCATATTCTCCCCACCCCCTCTTTTTCAAGGCTAAACATTTCCAGTTTCTTCAAACTGTCTTCATAGGACTTAATTATCAATCCCTTGACCTTCTCTGAACTTTTTGCAGTGTGTCTACATTTTAAGTGCGGTGCTCAGAATTGTACACAAATAATTTAGGTGAGGTTTGAGCAATGCTGCATGAAAATATAGGATTTGGAAACTTTTATTGATATAATATCATACTGTGTTTACTTTTAAAATAAATTATTTTTCATCAGTGCCCAGATGAGCATTTTTGTAGCCACATCATATTGCTGACTCATGTTCAGTTTGTAATAATTGCTATTTTTGTTTGAAAGCAAAGTTTGTTTAGTTTTTAAAGCAATTTCCACTTAAAATAAGTGGGTATAATTCTGCTACATGTATAGAACCAAAGTCCTGGAAAACTAAGTCATTAAGAAAATAGACACTAATCAGACTAATCAGTTCTACTAATCTAATTTGTATCACCTAGAAGCAAAAAGTAACATATTTTAAGTATAAAAAATAATCGAAGTTTACTATTTTTTCCAATTTGAATAAACATTGATATAATCAATAAAATCAGTATGGTTGACAAAATCAGAATTTATTTAAGAATCAGTGAAATCAATATGATTCTATGTTATTTTATTACACTACACTAAGAAAATCAAAATGTCTTTTTTCCTTAAAATATAAATTTATAGCATGTTTTTTCTAAGCTAAAGTCTACATGCTTAAAGGGATACATTTATACATACAAACATACACACGTACATACTCATATATGTTATTAATATTATCCCATAAATGGGCATAGAGTGGTACTTTTTCCAATGTGTATTACCGATATGTATAGTGTAGCCCAACAAACAGAGAAGTGACAAATAAACTTGTCTTGATGCATGGTATTCCAAAATTTTATTTCAAAAAGTATTGCCTACTTTTAATAGTTAGTACTTCCGCTCATGCATGTTAATGTATCTACAGACATATAGACATTTTAATATAAAATCAAGATTGCATTTTGGCATCCTTTGCAGCAAATTGTAGAATTGGTCATGCATGTCTATCCATTTCCTGCTATATATGTGCAATGACACGGTGCCAATTTCACAAACATGTTAAAACACACTACACAAACATGCTAAAGCACATTGCAGCTTATTTACCTGAAACTATACTTATGTAAATGGATCCATTATGACTAAGCGTTAATCATAAACTAAGCCACTATGGCTTGTTTAATAAGCCATAATTTAATCCTTGTTTCTTAGCATTATGTAGCAACACAAGTATTTGCTCATTCTGCTGCATTTTCCTTTTTTGCGAAGAAATACATTCAATTTTGTCATGTAGGCACTTTCATTGGTCTCATATAGCTTAGTAGTTTTCCTCCTACTGTCTTGAAAGCTTTATAGGAAGTTGAAAACACATTGTTTCAGGAAAAGATACTATTTTATTACTTTAACAGAAAGACAACAGTTTTAAATAAAAATGTTCTATGCTTGGTTTTGCTATTTTTATTGATTTCATGAAGGTACTTAATAACATCATCTTGAATTCTTCAGCTGATGCTTCAGTTTTCTGAGATGCAGTAAATGATAGGGAGAATAAAGTTCTTTAATATTATATATATATATAGATAGATATAGATAGATAGATAGATAGATAGATAGATAGATAGATGTATAGATACATATAGATATATAGATATATAGATATATAGATATATATAGATATTGTTGTTAGGCACACATTGACCTTGCCCAATTTGGTATTCTTAAGATACGTTGAAATTTTGATTTAAATGAAGATATATTTTATGATCTCCATTTTAGGCCTTTATGAATAACTCTGTGCAATTATATTGTTTAATTACAGTACTATGTGATTTCCTCTCTCTGGTGTTGTAGCATTTTTATTATTAGCATCCTTAGAAGAGTGATGTGTTGAACTGACATAGGATACAATTAAATTTTAAAAGGAGAAAAATATTTTTATAATCGAGGTATCATTACTGATTAAATTAGGCGCAAACTAATATTATATAAGATTTATAGAAAGAACCTCTTAGGACTGTGTGGGGAAAACAGCATTAGAAAGACAACATTCTCCACCTGAATTAATTATAAAAATAATAAAGGCAACATATGAATAAAATGAATGGTCAATTGTTTTGAAGAATACCATACCTTGTTAAGGAAGGAACAGAAATTACATTAACTTAAATCCCTGAACAGTTATATTTCATAGTAATAGAACTATTTTATTTGAGCTGCAAACATTCAGTTGAACAATCTAGGGGAGCAAAGACATAGAATTTTCTATATCTCTTTGCTGCCATCTATCAGTCATCCAGATTTATTTCACCCTAGATAGGGTGGCTGTGAGTAAAAAGCAGATTTTACAAAAATATCTCCCTTCGCCTATTACCGCATTAAAGAAGACAAACAAATAGGTAAGGAGGGAGAGAAAGGGATTTTCATAAATAAATCAAAGAATCAAACTTTAGGCTTGTATAGGTGGGCTCCTTTGTCCCAGACATATCAAATTTTGCTGTTTCATTTCTTTTAAAATCTGTAAATAAAGCTAATTTTAAAGGTAATTGTAAAACCAATGTAATTGGTTTTTTTCCCTGAAAGAAACTAACTCTAGCATAGCTCGGTGAAAAAAAGTGATCAATGTTCCAAAAAGTACAAGCTAAATTGTATGCATATATTTTAATAGCAAGTCAATTTGTCTTACCCCTCATTTGCAATGTTCAATGCACTATTCAGTAAGGCTTTAATCTTACGTTATCTTATCTGGATATAAGTTCCACTGAAGTTAATCTTCTGAATAGAATTATATATTTGTCCTATAAGAGAATGATTACTGCAGTAATATAAACATATATAACATATATAAACTAAATATATCTAGTTGTTCTCAGACAATATAAACCACTTAAAGAACGAAAGTAGTTCATTCTAAGTTCTTTACAGAAGCCTGTCTTCACTAGCTAAATGAGCTGACTAAATATTGTTTCACATTTTACAACACTGTTTGAAATGATTTAATTGAACTTTAGATAAGATAACTTTGCCACAGCTTATATGAAAAAAAAAAGAAAAAACATAACACTGCCAGAATGCTTTTGGAAGATTTTTTCTTTTAAGACAAAGAAAAAAAAAGTAATGGAATTCTATCTGATATTAAAGAACTTGAAAAGCTATCTGTTTTACTTTTACCTCAGCATCTAACTAATCTATTTTTTTAAAGCAGGGTGCTTTGCTCATGATACTCAAGCCTCATTCAAAATACACAGATTAAGACTGTACCAATAAAAAAAAATGGCAACACAATCTTATGCCTGCCTATTCAGACATAATCCCCATTTCAGTTCAGTCTGGCTGAATTTTTACTAGGTAAGTGTCTATAGGATTATACTTTAGGGTTTTATGAATAATCACAGAACCAGTATTTCCTATTTTGGTATTTGTTTTTTTTAAGTCTGAAATGATATTTTTAACAATGTTTGCATGAAATACAAATAAATCTTGGCGCTAACCATTTATGTATTTTGCAATTACCAAGTCTTCTTTAAAAATATTGATCTTATAAAGTGGAATTGTTTTCCCCCTGCTTTCAAACTTTTGTATGCCATATTTATGCATTCTTTGAGGAACTTTCATACTCTGAGAATTAGATCCTGTCTCCACTTAACTGCAGAGTTCTCCCTATACAGCAAGAGATTTAAAAAGACCTGTGCTTCAAGTAAATAGTTTTAGGGAGAGGCTTAGGGTGTCCTGTTGCTCAACCATGAAGAGGCTAAAGATCTAGTCCCCTCTGCTCCAGATTCTACCCTCCCTATTCAAATCCCACCAAGTGCTGACAATGGCACTCATCCTCCAGTCTTTGCCCTCTCTGGCAACATGCCTAAAAGTCTTTGCAATAGACTGTACCATAGGCAGAGGGTAAAGGCTCCCAGCAACTCTTATTCTGATTACCAATTTTTCCCTATACATGAATAGCAATAAATAACAACTTAAAGTGGAAAGCTAGCAATATCCAAATAATATTAAAAATATAGTGTTTAACTAATCTCTAATAAAAAAAAGCTCTTAATTCATACAGTACTTACTACTAATAGCAGTGACAATGATATCATTCTTAGAATGTGACAAAGAGCTAATAGTATATACTGTATGCTGTCAAAACAATGAGTCAACAGTTTCTTGCCCCCCCTGCCCCCCCTCAAGCTTTCTATAGACTGAAAGTAGCCTCCTATTCTTTAAACTCCCAGGATTTGCAGTTATTAGCTACTGCATTATGTAAAAATGTACAGTTTTTAAGATAACAGAAGAACACAACTTTTTGTTCAGAGTATAACTTCTCAAAATGTTTATTGACACACAAAAAAGAAAGACTCTTGTTGAAATGTTAGAAAAGAAATTCTTGGTAAGTGCTCAAAATTCAGCTGTGTAAAATTGTCCTTCCAAAAGAAAACAAGCAGCATTGCAAAATGAAGCCTTACTTAAACCAAGCATCCAATTTCCTTTATATTAAAGACAAGTCTTGCTGCTTATTTTCAGACTTTGGAGCTCTGTATAGGTATCATCAAGAATAGCCAATAGCTTTCTAATGCTTTGAAGCAAGAATCTCTTTACTTTTCGAAATATGAAATTATACACATAAAAACTTAAATAGAGAGCTCTTGATACTTTAAATTACATTTCAAATTTAGAGTTTTTAATTTCCTAAACAGCTTTTTTGGATATACCATCGTTCAAATGTTGACTACCTTTGTACAAGTTTAAAGACTGCATAAATCTTTCAAGGCCAATACTGCTCTATTTTTTTACCATTCAAACAGAAAAAATAATAAAATACTGACTGACCTCTATCAGAAAAAGAAAGGGGTGCTAAGTCAAGTCTGGATTGCTGATATCTTTTGATCATTAAGGAGATGCATATATGTAAACCATATTTGCCATCTTTCTGGTTCCTTTGCTTCATTCACCTGGAAGTTTAGTTTAGGGTTTAGGTTTTCTTTTTAAATTATTTATAAAGATAGTTCCACTTTGTAGTAATACGTAATTTATTTTGTTTATAATTCCTCTGAGCTTTTTAAATCTGAAATATTTAATAAATTAATAATATGCCAAGCTAGCTGACTCTATTAAATAAAACTGTAACTCCATACTTTATAAACAAATGATGACTATTTCATGTCAATTATTTTATGAACATTTAAATATTTGAATTTCTGAAATTGCTTTATTATTTAATTAGATAAGGAATTTAAAAAAAGCATTTTGGTTTAATTACAGCAGTGAAAAGGTTTCCAGTTTAAACTCAAGACAAATAGTGCACTAATGGTTTCTGGTCTATTGGTCAGGTAAGCAAACTTCCCAGCTGAGTCAAAGTTTTTTTCCCCTGGCTCAGGTAGACCAGGCTACCTACTTCATTGTGTGTACAAGAGAATGCATAGCAATTTCATCTCAGTGAATGTTATTAAAGTATGTGCCTTAGCCTCATAATAAAGAGCCATTACTTCTTATCCTAGTGGTCATGGGTTGACTGTAGAAATAACAGGGGGAAAAAATCCAACTGTACAATCTGCAACTCTTAAAAAGTTACAGATGTTACATTGTTTAAGTAATGGTTTTATTATGTTGCTTCCCATAGTTTCAGATCTGAATTTAAGATATGTTGGCAATATTGTTCACTTTTCTTTCTTTTTAAGACACAACACAATCAAGAGATGACACCCAGTCCTAATCTAGAGCCACAATTGCACAACTAAACAAGAACAATAATGTTGATAGTACTGAGTTGCTGCCTGAGGTACTGCTGTCATTAGACTGCTCTTATTATGAACCCCGTGCTTCCAATCATTTATTTATATTTCAGAAAAGTTAATTGCAAACATTAGAAATATATTCCTTAGTCCCATTGACAAGTAGGCTTTACATAGCTCCTTGAACTGGAATTTGAATACTGTCTTCTCTAGTATTCCTTTCTGTGGTGAAATGTCTGGGAATTATCATATGCTATTTCATTTCTTTTCTACTTTTTTATGTTCAATAGTGATTATTGAATTTATTTTTAAGAAACACATAACATCTCTATTTGTCTATTTGTCTATTCTTGATACTGTATAATTAATACTAAGAATTAATTCTATGTTTATTGACTTTACCTGTAAAGGTCAATAAAAATGAAATTTTACATTTTTATTTATTTATTTATTTACTCACAAACAAATTTCTAAAGGTTATAATTTTAAAAAATAGCTTATTTCCCTAGATAAAAATCAAGAAACTATACAATAAATCATTTGGACCAACATTTGTAATTAAATACCCGTAATCCTACAAAGATTTATTTATGGTTACTTTCAAACAGACATTTGTCACATGATTTTTATTACATTCTTATTAAAATCTTTGTTAAATTTAATGGAATAAAATTTCCAAATTTACAGAACGGTGTTTGAGTGGCAGAAAGTAGTATGCAGCTGCCTACTGTTGTCATATTTTCTTTTTTTTCCAGAAAAATTCAAAAACAATCAAGGAAAGTATCAATGCACTTTTAAATAAAAACTAATTTAACAAAGTCTATGTCTATCTATAAACACATACTCTTACACAAATATTTCAAATACCCATACATTTTGTCTAAAACAACTTGTTTAGAAATGAAGATAAGTTTATTAGGACAATTTATAGCAAACAAAGTTTACTAAATTTTACTAAGTTTACAACTGATAAGGAGTCCTTATTTTAATTTTCAGCAAAGCAATTTCCCATATTTTAATATAACACTGAGACAATGAAAAATGTATTTTTGTTTTTCAACAGTAAACTCAGTAGTGAACAATACTTAATCCATTTATTGTCCTGGATCAATTGATAAGTATTAGGAAATAGGATAAATTAATAAATATCATTTCATATCATGAAATATGGTCAGTACTCAAGTAATACATTTATATTGCTCACTGATTAAAATTAACAAACACTGTTTCTATCTGCATCTATCTAGACTCACCATAATTTATAAAAATTACATAATTTTCTTATTTTTTTCAAAAAATCTTTGACAAAAAGCATTAAATTTGGCATTCATCAAAGTTTGTATGTATCAATTTGACTACATCTTTGTTAACAAAATCTAGAAAGTTCCAATTTTTAGGCCAACATTTCCACCAATAAAAGTTTGATGGAGTGTAATACTTTCTTCTGTTCTTTGTGGATTACTTATTTATATAGATTTATGAGCACCTTTGTTCTGTGAAGCATTCCAGTGACAGTCAACAAATTCAATGCTAAAATAATTATTGTGTAGTTTTGAAATATTTTGAAGAGACTCTGTTTAAAATATAATTGCATATAACTTTAGTAAGATTTCCTTATTTAATGTACAGGTAGTTCTCAACTTACAACCATTCATTTAGTGACCATTCAAAGTTACAACAGCACTGAAAAAAGTAACATGACCAATTATGACCATTGCAGCATTCTTATGGTCACATGATCAGAATTTGGATACTTGGCAACTGGCATGTATTTATGATAGTTGCACTGTCATGTAGTCACCATTTGCGGTCTTCCCAGCTAGCGTCTGACAAGCAAAGTCAATGGGAGAAGCCAGATTTGATTATTGATGACATGATTCACTTAACAATTGCACTGATTCATTTAACCATGACAAAAAGGTCATAAAATGGCATGATTCACTGAACAACTGCCTTGCTTAGCAACAGAAATGTGCTCAATAATGGTGTAAGTTGAGGACTACCAAATATTTATATGACTTTTAAATATTATTGACAGTCCAAATTGACCCAATTTGTATATTTTATGAAGACATGATTAAATTTAATTGAAATTAGATTGGTACTTGTTTCTATTCTTTGGAAATACATAGGATTGCATACACTTTAAAATCCTAATTCTACAAAATTTGCTATTTTCGCATTCTTTCTACTGAACCAATTTGTCCTCATGAGGATTCTTTGCTCTCCAAGGACTGGACACAACCCATCAAAGCAAATCTATACACAATACTTTATTGCAGTACACACCTTGCCCAACAACTGCTTATTCCTCTGAGTCAACAACACTCTTCTAGGACTTTGCAAAGTGATGTTGCCAAGAACTATGTCCTTAATAATTGGTCCTTTATATTCAGTCTGTAATACTCAGATTAGATAAAAGTCTCAAAGTTTATAAAATAGCATACAACCTTTGCCTTTTTCCAAAGGTTTTTGTGCTAGTTATGATGAGATGCAGTTTCAGCATGGTTGCTCCTTTTCTAGTTGCTGCTGAGCCCCAGGCCAAACTTGAAGCCTTGCTCTTAAGCAATGTTGCTTTTTGAGCACTCCAGCTAAGCTCCCCAATTATTCCTACCAGGATATGCTGCTAGTTGTCTGGCCTGCCTGTAATAGCAATCAGTCTTCAGACATTGCCTTCTGCTTCCTTGCCTGTATGCTGTTTGCTATCTCCTTTTCTCCTGCAAACACACCCTTACAATATCTTAGTGTTTGCTTTTGTAAGCTAAGGGTCTGGATGGGGTGAGGCTGCCTCTGGATATCAACACATCCTCGAAAAACACAAGGGTTCAGCCAAGCATCTGGAAGATCGGCTTACTTGTAAGTAAATGAATGCATGCTTGAGCCCATCTCTCAGGTTTCTAGGACTCTAAACTTTCATAACCCTTTGAAAAAACATGTGCTATGCTTAGCCTTGGGGGAGTGGGATGGGAAGCATTTCTGTCATGACTTCTGCTTTCCCAAGCACAGACTTCCTCACATAATCAAGGAATGCCAAAAGTTGTTTCCATCTTCTCCAGACTGCAATGCAATTACTATTAAGGAGAAAGGACTTTACCTTACCAAAAATTTAGGTTTTCAACATACTCTATTCAGTTGCAAATTAAATAAATTGCAAAAATGATAGCAATGCAGAAGAACAAAGCTTTTGAATATTAAGACTTGGCTAGAGTGAGGAATCTGACTGGTAGATTTGAATGGTGTTTGAAGTATTGGGTTCTGAATGCTTTTGATTATTTTAGCTCTGAATGGGACAACTTTCCACAGCCAACTCACCAACATCAAGAATAGGGTTTGCTTGACAAACACGGACTTCAGGCAAAGTTACAGGAGGATAAGATTTACAACATTGTTAAATCCAGAAGAGGAATCCATAAAGGGGTGTTGACAATGATAGAAAAAGACACAAATGCAAAAATAGAAAGTTTTAAAAATTTGGGTAAAAATGTAAACTTTCATTTTAATGGAATTAAATTACTATGTGTGGAAGGCTACGAGTTAGGCAAGTAGGGAAACCCTCCTTAGAGACAGAAAAGGGGTTCAGAAGTTTAACTTTTCTAAGTATCTCAGTTGATGAGTTGAGAGAGTAGCTGAAGAATTGTGGTACCCTGGATTAAGGCCAGAAAATAATAGAAGGTTTAAAACGGAATGGCTACATTACTGCAAAACTCAAGAATCTTTTTCCTGCCTTTCCTTGGCTGGAAACAAAACACTATAATGTGCTTTTATACTGCAGCCCTTGAGAAGCTGTCCTTTGGTTTTATCCAGCAGCCCTGCTTTCTACTCTAGGCAAGAGGCCCAGAAATGTGGCTTTTTGGCACGGAAAGCAATTATAGCTGTACCTGGGAAAAGGAGGCAAATTTCTCTTTGCCAATATGAATCTCTCTGGGAACACTGAAGAGGATTACAGTCTCTAGGTTTGTCTGCAAAATTGGAGAAATAGGGACTGGGACTTTAGGCTCTTTTGCATGGTTGGGATTGCTGGTTTGAGGAAACTGCCTTAATAGAAGTAAAGAAACAAAGGCTGGAATCGTTTTTGATTAGCCTTAGCCCACCAAAGCATTCTGAAATGATGATATCAGTGTAGTGGATGCTGAAAAAGAAAACTATTATTCCAATATATTTGACCTTAGCTCAGTTGACCTATTAACTGGTTAGTGTATCAAACCCAGACATTTAACAACAGATATAAGTCACTTAAGGCTCAGGATTATTATTTGGTTTCTCAAAAATCATATTTTAAAATTAAATTTAGCTAAGAGATTTTCTTTACATAAAGCAAATATCTTAACTGATAGAATTAATCTTTTTACCTTTGAACTTCACTTTTCAAAAATCAGAATGGAGGAAGAGGTGGAGTTAATTTTACAATCTTGGCTTCACATTTCAATATTTTATTCATAGATACATACTTTATAAACCTAACCTAATCCTTGTGATATATAAATCATGATTTATTATTTATAATAAATGTAACCTCTTCATTCCTAATGCATTGCCTCTACAAGTGTTGAGATATTTTTAATATCTTAAGAAAGATATTAATGTCTTAAGGACCTGCCAGGATTAGTCAAGGAAAGACCTTCTGCAAAAGACAGCTTACCTCGCCTACATTTTGGATAATAATATTTAATGCTACAAGTGATTGATGACACTCTTTATGCCATGGTGATGGATTATTTGAAGCATTGCCTCTCCCTTTTTATATCTACCCATCTCATTAGGTCTGGCTGGAGAGGCATGTTCCAGATCCAATTTCTTAGGGAGTGCCATCTGACAGTGCCCTGGAAAAGAGCGTTTTCTGTCATGGTGACTGCCCTTTGGAACAGGGTCTCTCCAAATATTTGATTGGCTCTGAATCTGATGACTTCTTGTAAGGCATTAAAGACTTGATTTTGTCATCAAGCTTTGACAGGGCCTATATATGGTAATAGTTACATTGATTTGTGTAAGTTGTTCTATTTTTATTTGGCTGCTTATTATATTTGTGTTGTTTTTTATTATGTGCTTTACAGTATTTTTAACAGTTTCAGGCTACTTAAAGTCAGGAATTTAAATTTAGTCATAAATTAAATAAATTAATAACAAATCTCTTCCTTAAGTTTTTTTAGTGTGAAGTCAGTTAATAAGGATAAAGTTTTCATCCTATCCTTTGATTTTTTTTAGTTTTCAACTGATTTCTTTAGTAAGATTCTGCCAAGAGCCTGTCATTAAATGACACTAAACTTGAGTCTGTATTAAAATTAGCAAGTCATCAAATAGAATTTTTCTACATAATTTTTTAGATGAGACTATTAGCATAAAACATCCAATAAATAATTTGAAATTGTCTGTTTTCTGTATATTGATGTACATAATTCACTTAACAACTGCAGTAATTTGCTTAACAACCGTGGCAAAAAAGGTCATAAAATCAGGCATGACTCACTTAACAACCACCTTGCTTAGCAATAGAAATTCTGGTCCCAATTATGGTTATATGTCAAGGACTCCCTGTAAGGAACAGAGTTATACTTTTTCCAGAAGGAGAACATTTGCAACGTATGTGAGCTTCTGTATCCATAGTTCTCTTTGGTTTTCAAGCATAACTAAAGCAGTTATGCTTAATTTGTTTTGATTAATACATCAATTGCATGTTTTCTTGGAAGAAAATTACCTTAATACCTTGATGCAGGCACTCGTAACAATTGTGGCTGACTGCTTTAAATAACTGCATGTGAATCTGCCTGTAGTCTGAATCTTCAATTGGTGCAGAACTCACTGGCCAGTAGTCTCTGGAAGAACTGAAAGAAACACTAAAAGCTTTAATTAGCTGCCAATTTTTTTCTTTGCCAAAATGCAAAGTGCTGATTAGTACTTCCAAAGTTTTGTATGATTTATTCAGGTTATTTCAGAATACATCTCTTGCTATATGTTTTTGCCCTATGGACAATGCATATCTACCCCCACCCCCAGACTTGAGTTCATATGAGGTGCTTTAGCAACAGTTGTTGCCTACTTATCTTCTTTGTAGCTGTCCTAGTTCTTTGGAATGTACTGTTTTTGTGGAGTTGAACAGCTAATTTCTTTAATTTTTTAAAAGGCCATTAAATAAATATATTAAACATAGTTTTAACTGATTTAAATAGTTTTAATTATAATTTTGAATAGGTTTAGTATTTATACAGTACTTTTGGTTGAAATTTGTTTTTATTGGTTTCAGTGTTGCCAGTCATCATCTATACACTAGAAGCAATTATGGAGGAAAGCATTCTTTTTGGGAAATGGGGCAGCTTGCAAGAGACCGGGAAGCTTATTTGGCCTTTCTGTCTTAAATAAAAGTAAACTTAATCATGCTCTGTTGCAAGACTAACAGATGACCATGGAGGCATCACAGCATTAGGCTAGGGCAACATGACAGGTCAGTGGCTGGTAGAAATGGTCTGCAGGCAAATATGACCACCATATGGAATGTATACTGATTAGGTATACTGCTCAATGGCTGCAAAGAAATACAAGCAGCTCTAACTCTGCTTGCAGAGTTAGCCCAGATCAGTCCCATTATTATTCTTTTTATAGGCCACTCCAATTACAAAAATCTGTGAGTGGATAATACAAACTGCCAGCATTATCCACCCTAAAGAGATGGCTCTGAAATGTAGAAAGCAAATGGCTGAGATCCCTTTCCTCCAGATTCTCTTCTACCTCCCTTTGCCATATTTCTTTGCAATAACTAAAAAACAGAGAGGAATATTTTCGCAGAACAGCATCTCAAAGTACCCCTCAACTGAAAATTGTTAGTTTGCATTCTTAATTACTACATTAGAAGTTATAGCACATTAATTTTAATATAATGTTATTCAGACATTCACTAGTTTACTTAAAACCTGTTAAGAAGTGGGAAATAGATACTATAACTATCAGCAAACTTCTTTCCTGTGTTTAGAAGTAATGCCAGTAATCATAATACCACAATTACCAAAACATAAAACTACAGTAAGGTTCTGTAAATCATCATGTATCATAATGAAATATAGACATCCTACAGGATACCACTATAGTTCTAAATTCCTTCCTGTTAGCAATGTGCATTTATTATTGCAGTGTTTGCTCTGAATTCGGTACTATTTGTAGAGTTCAACTGTAAGAATTCTAAACAATCATAATACATTCTAATAAAGTTCATAGTTATTGAACCAAGTAGGGAATTTATCTGAGGAGATAAAGGAGTAGAAGAGAAAGCTGAATAAGGGTTTGTGGAAGATTTTAAGAAAGGAAATGTGTGGACAAGGACAAGAAGCTTCATAGGGATCCACAGTGCTTGTCTTCTTGCTGAAGAGAAATTATTTGCTGAAAGTTGAAGTTAGTACCGTTACTGGAGGAAAAAGTGAATTTCTGCTCCACTACATACCAGAAGAGGTAACATGTTTTTCTAAAGGGGCAAGTGAAGGGAGGGACATAGAAAGGAAGTAAAGGCCAGATAACATGAAGAGGAAGATAGGTTGAAGCATGTCATTTTAAAAAACAACAAAACAAGAAGGCAACTAATATCAGACCACTGTGGAAGAAAATCCAAGGCCAGGGAAGAAGAAACGTCAAATAAATTCAAGAGCCACTTAAAAAAAGAGTTTTGGAAACACAGAAAAACTCACAAACAAACAAATTCTCAGAGGAAGCCAAATATGATACCAAAAACATCCTATGGTGGGGATGCATATATGATAGGAATATCCCTGGGAACAATACTGTAATTTATTCAATGGAATAAACTCAGCAGAAAGGGGAGCATTGTGTGGTATGTGCAGAATGCATGCATATAAATCCACAAACTGAAGCATAGGAATCCTATTGAATGTATATGAGTAAAAATAAAGGAGAGGGGGAAAAAGCCAGTTTGGTTTAGTGGTTAAGGCACCAGACTAGAAACCAAAAGACTGTGAGTTCTAATCCTGCCTTAGGCATGAAAGCTGGTTGAGTGATTTGGGGCCAGTCATTCTCTTTCAACTCATGACAATGTCAGGCATGGGCAACAAGCTGGTTAGTCCATTCCTGTCACAAGCAATGGATCAACAGTCAGTTGATCTGAAAAAAGCAGACCCTGCACTTGCAGGAAAACACTAGGATGGGGAAAAAAAGAAAGAAAAAACACAAAAATGATAGTGTGTTCATTATAGACTGCCAAACTTTTAAAGACACCTAGAATAGTAAAAATGGGAGATTTCAACTATCTCTGTTAAGGCAACTAATTCAGCTTTGCTAATATCACAGATCCAATTATTTCTGTTCTCACTGACAGCTCTATTTTCCAGAAGCTGGCTTAAGAGGTCAGCTATACTGGACTTAATCATTACCATAAGGAAAGAAATGAGTGAAGAAATTAATGTGACAGAAACATGGGGGAGATTGACCCTGTTGTCCTTGAATTAATGATATCAGGGGAAGAAGAATATAGAGACAGATTTGTATACCAGATTTCAGAACAGCAGATGTTTATGAACTCGGACAGAAAAAAAAGAGATCTGGGAGGAATGGGAAATTTTCTGAAATTAGATATTGAGGGTGCAATTATAAACAACTACTAGCAACACAAAGGAGACTAATTTAAAAATATTAATAAGGGCGCACCCAAAGCTTTCACTTGAAAGTCTAAAAACTAAAAAGCAATACCAAAATTGAAGGAAAGATGTATAACAAAATAAAGATACAAGGCTGTCATCAGAAATTGTAGAAATATGGCAGAAAAGTAAAGATCAGAAAGAGCTGGGGCCTGTGAGAAATGCCTAAAATAACAAAGAGAGAGGGAGGGAGGGAGAAAGAGAGAGAGGGGAGGGGAAGGCTAATTGGAGTACAAAAAGAAAAACAGGAAAGATAAAATGGCTGTAGGCTTACTGCAAGGTGAATTGGTAATGGGAGAAGGGAGAATAACAACTTATAATTCATGTCAGTGTTAGAAAGTAAAAGAACCTGATTGATTTATTGATTGATTATCTGCCATCAAGTCAGCACTGCCTCTAGCAACCACATAGATTGTCTCCATGATAATTTATCACTTAACTTACGGTATCTTTCACATCTTCCAATAATGTACTCATTGCGACTATAACTGGTGGTAGCTTTCTTCTTCTCTTTCTTTCTACCTCTTCCAAGATTACAGTCTTCTCTAGAGAGCTAGGTCTTGGCATAAAGAGAGCCCAAAGTAGAAAAATTTAAGTCTGGTCATTTGTGCCTCTTATGAAAATGCATTAATTCTTTTGATAATCTTTTTGTTTTTTTCTTTGGCTGCTACAGTATTCTTAGGTGCCTTTTTCAACATTGATGTCCAGAAATGTTTAGTTTGCCACTATTCTCAAAATAACTGATGTGAGCTGCAGCTCAGATAGACAAGGGAAGAAATTAATTAACTTAATCAGAGGACAGATATAAGAACATCTATGTCAGTCCTACAAGGTAGATCAGATTAAGAATCCAATGCCATACAGGTCAGTAACTTTTATTATAAGTTATAGAACCTTGCAAGTGTAAATGTGCTTTCCCCCCTCCCTCCATTGTCTCTTTGGGTGAACTAGGGAGGGGTGTATCAGATATTTTCTCAAGTTATTTTCTTGGTCCAGACTTAAGCCCCATTTATCTGACTGTTGCCTTGGTAGCAGCTTTTCCTCCTGTCCTTGAAAACTATTTCCTATTCCATCTATATTCTACATACAACTTGATATTCATAAATAGTACGGTGATATGTTTTCAACAAGAGGATGATGGAGATAAGATCATCCAGAAGTTCAATGAAAATGTTAAAACCAAACATTTAAGACATTCAGTAGCGTTAACCAAAGAAGCAAAATCAGCAAAATACTGGTTTATATTGCAATGGAAGAAGCCAGGAAAGCAAAACATTCCATGGCAATGGAGTACCAGAAAGAAGACAGAGGCCAGAACATGGTAGTCAACAACCATCATATCAACCACAGAAATTTTGTTATACATACCAACAATAACAAGATTAACTTCTCAGCAGCAACCAAAATTCTGCACTTGGAGGTCACTGCACCATCCTACAGTGACTACATCACAATGAAAAAAATAATTGCAATACTTATTTGGTTAATGTCCTTGGTTAATTATAGTAATTGGAACCAGAAAGCATGGTTTTACATTGACTTTATGGGAAGCTGGCAGAGAAAATCACAAATGGCGATCATGTGACCAAGGGATATTGTAACTATTATAAGTACGAGATGGTTGCCAGACACCCAGATTGTAATCATGTAATTGCAGTGGTACTGAGATGGCCAGAACCTTGAGGATTGATCTTAATTACCACTTGTTCAGTGCTGCAGTAACTTTCACTGAATGAGTAGTTGTTATCTGAAGGCTACCTGTACAATCAACATAAAATTAAAACTACTGGCATAATTAAAATTGATGATCATGTTGATATGGACTAAACTGGTAATAAGGCAGACTGTAAGTCAAAATATGGCAATTGTTCTAATTTGGGAGTAGGATTGTTACCTGGGCTGATAAGAATAATTGATTATTGAATCCAACCAAGATATGATAATTATACGTGCCCAGCATCACACCTTATGAGATGAGCAGCTATATAAATTCAATAAACAACCAAAGAACAAATAAAAAACCAATTTGCGATGGAACTGTTTTCCATGGAAGCTGTATATAATGGAACAGCACTAGCAATATGCTCACTTTGGTTGAACATATGTAAATCACTCATTAACTACTGAACTTTTTACTACACAAGGACACTACTGAGTTACAATATTAACCAAAAACAAATATGAAGGTAGACATCCTGACCAAGTTATTGATCAGAGCTTGGCATAATGATCTTACCATAAAAATAAATCTTGGAAAATGACCCATATGTTGATAAGAAGTAGTGTTGGGACTGTAGTAACAATAATTGGAGCAAGACTACATTTAGATAAAAAGGAGCTAAAGATAGTTCTCAACTTAAAGCTATAACTGGGATTGAAATTCAGTCATTGAGGGAAGCAGTCGTTAAGTGGGACATCCATGTGACTGCCCATGTGATTGATTCACTCAATGACTATAATCCCAGCAACCTTAGTTGTGGTTGTTAAGCAATCGCACAGGTCATTAAGCAGATGAAGTTCCATTAAGGAGTGCAGGGAACCTCAGGGTAATGGGGAGAGCCTGGGAGGCTCTAGTCAGGAGCTGAAAATCCACCCTGTCAAAATCCAAGCAGGGTTTCAGCCCCTGAACAGAGAAACATTTGTGTGCAGCCTGCACTGGGCCTCCCAGGGCCTCTATCACCTTGCCCGTGAATAACAGGTGTATACACAGAGGAGTTCTCAGCAATTGTCCTCCAGACCAAATTAACTGACTTTACAATATTTTTAGCCTGCTCCAAAGCATCTGGGGAGGGGGAACACAAAGTCAAAATAAGAGTAGGGCACATACAAAAATATATAATTAATAAAATATGCAATGGAAATTTAATACATTAGAAATGCCATTAAGTTAGATTAGCTTGAGGACCAAACACTCACTGGAACAATGCTGCTTTGATTAATTTTCAAATACATGCAGTAGGGACTGCCCTTTCCTCCAGGGCGAAAATGCTCCATAAAATTAGGGTACTGTTTCTTTTTCCACAATGAAATAGATATTTAATTGAATATGAAAAAGGGAATATTTGTCACTCAGGGTTGAATTATAATGCTTGGTGCTCTCTGAACTTGGTTGTTTGCTTGAAGATGTTTAATTATCCAACAAGGTAACATCTTCAATGAGAATTAGTATAAGGTTTGCTCCCTGTTTATTATCTTTTAAGAGACAATAAAAAAAGCTAAGAAGGAAATGTCCACTGAGATTCTCAGTCATCCAAGTCATGGTTGTCCCAAAAGGCAACTGGACTTTGTTTTTTGCTTTTGCTTTAAGGTGTTTCGCTTCTCATCCAAGACCTTCTTCAGTTCTGAATGAGTGCTGGACATTGGAAAGATTTATATTCCTTGCAGTCATCTGGTCGTTGATAGTCTTTCTGACTATTGTTGAGGCCACTTGGAAGATTACAGGTGCTCTCAGGTTCACCTGAATAGTGCAAATGAGTATGGAATCTTCTTGGAACTGCTGAAAGGACTGTGTTGTAAACAGGAGGTAGATGGTGTTGTACCCCTCCCCTGTATGCAGTAAAATGCAGTGAGACATGTACAGATCTGTACATTAGAGAAACAAAACAACTTCATAAAAACACGGTACAACATCGGAGAACAAACTCATCAGGACAATCCATCTGCATTTGAAAGACAAAGGTCACCCTTTTGAAGGCAGCAAAGCTGGACAGAGAAGACAGCTGGTTTGAAAGAGGGGGTCAAAGAGGCCATCTACATTAAGATTGAACAGCCCTTTCTTAACAGAGGGGGAGAGCTACGACACTACCTATGTCCTGTTTATAACACAGTCCTTTCAGCAGTTATAAACATAAATTCTTCCATTCTCCACCGTTCAGTCAGAACTGAAGAAGCTTTTTGGATGAGAAGTGAAACATCTTCAAGGAAAAACAAAGTCCAGTTGTCTTTTGAAAAAGCACCTTTGGGAATAAGAAGGAAACAAAAAGACCAGAACACATCATTTCCAGCTCAAATACCTAGATAAGCAGAGAATAATACCAGACAAAGAATCACATAGAAAACAATACCCTAATCAAGGAACTATCAAGAACAAAGCCACACCCCCACCAACAGTGGCAGGAGAAGCTACTATATATAAACAGCTAACTACCTGTTCACTTGCACTGATGATGTTACCTAGTTGGGTACTGTAATGAAAGCAAGCAAGCTCAGAGAACGGACTCCACAAATATGTACCTTCTTGTAGTACATGCAACTTTTAAAATTGTTATTTTGTTAGCTTAATGTGAAGAAATAAAGAAAGAGAGCAATCAAATTAGACAGTAGACTAGTTGTCATATTCTATTTAACAATACAAAATCAGAAGAAAAACATTTAAGATCAACAAAAAAAAATAGTTGGGATGCTGAACTGAAATATGTATTGTAAAACTTGTAACTATATGAAGGAAATTGATTATTGTTTGAATACTTTAAAATAAAGGCTTCATCTTATTTTTGAAAAATAAACTAAAATATTTTTTGAACAAAATCACTTCAAACATACAAAACAAATGTTTGAGAGAGCACCACCTTGTGGGCAAAATTGATAATTTGTACAGTATCAAACTGTCAGTGTAGAACCCAAATAAGTCTTACTGTGGTTATTATTTAAAATATAATTCTATATATTACCTTTAATATGAAAATATCAAGGCTTTAGAGTGAATATACATCAGTTGGTCTTATTTGAACTTCTGATCTTGAAGTCATGTGTCATTAATGTAGAAGAGTAAAAAAAATAAAAAAACATACAATATTACAGAGAATTCTGTCAGAAATAAATTAGCATCTTAATAGCCAATCCTACAGGTGTCTATTTAAAAATAGTCCTGCTGAATTTAAAGGGACTGATCAATAGGTATGAGACGGCATCCTAATGTTAGTTGTCAAAAGTGGTATTCTCGTTGATTGGGTATATTTGAATCGCTAAACATATTTACTTTTTCACTAAAACATTTCTGATTGCATTTCAGTACTTTAAACACTGGGAACCATATTAATTTCTACCTCAATGAGCTCTTTAGCAAGAAGCATGTTAGGCTAGTAAGGCAAGCTTGAGATACATTTGAGATACATAGATAAAGTATTTATTTTTTATAGTGTTTTGCAAAATTATTTGATCATTTTGGTAGCGATCAATCAGATTATGTTCAGTTCAAGTGAGAGTTGTGATTTACTCAGAGCTGCACAGAATTTTTTTCTCTATGAAAAATTTCTTTTACTGGAAATTACAAACAAACTCATGGCGAAAACTGGTCCAACAAACTGTACAAATTCAAGACCATATATATTATTCTTATCTGGCTTTTCAGTGCTGATGTTCAATGCTGATGTTATTTTTTTGCTCTTATTTACTTTTGTTTTTTAATTTAACCAACTTTACAGTGCTTCCTAATAGACACAACAGATATTGTATTGCTATTTTCATTCTTAGAAAGGAAGAAAGATGGTTAAGGGACCAGGTTAGAAACCAGGAGAATGTGAGTTCTAGTTCTGCCTTAGGTATAAAAGACTTTAGGCCAGGGGTCCCCAACCCCCAAATACTGATCCAAGGCCTATTAGGAACCAGGACATACAGCGAAACCAGGACATACAGCGAAACCATCTCCATCCTCCCCCCCTATGGAAAAAATGTTTTTCACAAAACCAGCCCCTGGTGCCAAAAAGATTGGGGACTGCTGTTTTAGGCCAGTCACTCTCTCAGCCCAACCCAGCACAGTGTTGTTGTTGTGGGGAAAATGGGAGCAAGGAGGTATGTTTGCCATCTTCAGTTATTTATAATTAGTCACCCAGAGTCACCTTATAGGGGAGATAAGATAAGATATAGGGGCAGCATAAAAATTTAATAAATAAAAATCAAATATAAAAATAATATGGGACAGATAGACAGATATACAAAAACGAAATAGTTGCAAATGGAAAACATTCCCAACAGTCCTCCATAAACTCAGTTAAAGGAGATAGATTTTTTTTTATACGGCATGATCACTGTTGACTCTTAGTGACTCCACAGACGGATTTTCTTAAGGATGATCTTTCATATCTTCCAGTAATGCACTCATTGCCACAGTAACTGAGTCCATCCATCGTTCCCAGTTTTAAAGTTATGTCTTTGTGTCATGTATCTAAAAAAATGAGATAAAGTAATGGCTAAAGAAAAGATCTTTCTGTGAAACCTTCTTTCAGTGCTGCTTCTTGCTTATTTCGCCGAGTTATCCGTTTTAATATTTAAAATTTGAACACTTCTGCTCTTACTAGGAAATATATCAAATACAAAAAACACACACATTAAATAACAACAGGCGGGGTGGGGTGGGGTGGGTGGGAAACTGCCTGAAGGCTCATTTAACTTGACGTTTCGGTCATTTCAGTAGAACCAGAGAACAGGTAAGTTAAAAAGCGTCTATATTTGAATCGCCTTAGGAATTTGAAATACCTGAGCCTTCAACGCCACGCTCTCGAAATACAATAGGACAGCGGGCTGCCTGAAGCCCCGCCCCGCTCGCGCTACCTTAACAACAAGCGTTGACAGGCCGCCAGTTTCTTCGCGCGCGAGGTCAGAATCGTCGCGGGAGCCTCTCTCGCCATCTCTCGTGGCGTTCGCTTGTTCGTTCAGCTCGAAGGAGACCGTTAGAGCCGCCATGGCGGGCCGGGAGAAAAACGTGCGCGGAAAAAAGCCATGCTAAGAGCTGGAGCCCTTATGGTCGCATTGCTAGTTCTGGCGCCGTTCACGGAGCGGTCCGAACGGGGTCATCTGCTTCTCCTCTGTGAAGCGTGGCCAGGTGAGGGAGCATATAAAGCTACCTGCTTCAGCTGAATGGCTGGGAATTATGGATCTGCCGCGAAGGCTTATTCTCTCGGAAGGCGCCAAGTTGAGGAAAGCACAGAGTCTCCGGCGAATGAGGAGCTTAGTAGAATTTGAAAGTCACCCGTTGTAATAAGAGCGTGAAGTTAAAAGTAATGACTTTAAGCTTCTAAATATATATGGGAGATGAGTAGTTTCGTCAATCTGATCACTAGAGGGATGGTATTCCAAAGAGCAGGTGTCATGGCATAAAAGACTCCTCTTGGGTCAAATGACACTTCATGATATTTGGAGCATCCCCATCCTGCTGAACTGAATGAGATGAGTAGAAAAAAACTGGGAAGAGATGGTCCCATAAGTAACCTGGCCCCAAGCAATGAAGGGCTTTAAAAGTGACCACCACATTGAATTTCATCAAGAAACATACTGCTAGCCAATGCAGCTCACATAGTAGAAGTGGCCTATGCACCAAACAGGCAACTTTAAGACAACTTGACTTAAGACAATATAAGAGCCCATTTGGTCTAGTGGTTAAGGCACCAGACTAGAAAGCAAGAGACTGTAAGTTCAAATCCCACCTTAGCCATGAAAGGCAACTGGGTGACTGCCAGTCATTCTTTCTCAGCCCAACTCATCTCACAGAGTTGTGGGAAAATAGAAGGAAGGTGCATTCTACATATTCTCTGCCTTGAGTTATTTGTAGAAATAATAAAGGTGGAATATAAATAAACTAATAAATAGTCCGTCCCACTGTATTTTATGTTGACTGAAATGCAGGTTTAACTTCTTGCCCTATCAACACAACTGGAATTGACCTCAGAAAGGAAGCAAACCAGTAATACAATGCATTCCCAACCAGAGCCAGGCCAGAAGGATACCATTGATGATATTGAAACTTAATAGTATTAAAAGCTGCTGAATAATCAAAAACAAGGATGGATGCATCATTCCATACTATTCCCACAGACATCATCCAAATTGCTTTTTATAGTAACAATTTTAAACCTAAGCAAGTTAATGTAATAACATTAAAAATCTCTGAAAATTTTGTTAGTATAGAGTATACATGCCTTATAAGGGAGCTATCTTGTCCAAAATTATTACTATTATTAAAACAAGTCTTAGAATATAATCCTGACTTTATGATAATGTGATTTGAAATATTTAATTAAACTAGGGTTATTTGCTTTGTTGCAGGGCATTTAAAAGAGTATCAACAATTATTAATAGCATCTGATAATGATTCATACAAAACATCAGTGAATAGAATCCTAGAACAGTCTACACTGAAAAAGGACAACAGAAATTACAAAAGCTTCAGAATGAATGTCAAAATTCATGGCAAAAGTGCCATTAAGAACCATCAACTAAGATATGCAGTTCAGTTTAAAATAAATCTAAATTTAGTTGGAGTGAAAGAAACCATACAAATTTCAAAAAAGCAATTAGTAACATTTAGTAACATTTTGATGGAAAGAAATTATTTAAGGAGACTCAGTATGTTGATGAATACAAATCTTAAAGATTGTAAAGTAAAGATGAATTGGTATATTAATGTGAGAAAGAAATTTGAAGGTAACAAATCACATGCATCGCATTTTGAAAATGGATGTAAATACATAGAAACCAGATCACCAATGAGTTATATGGCATATCAAGTAAATATATTAAGAAGTGACGAACTCTTGCAAAAAAGTCTGAAAAGCTTGGGAAGCATTATGTTAAAATTTACGAAGCAACATAAAGGAGAAGATCATATTGAAACAAACATTTTAAAGGAAAAATGTAAAAATTGTATTGATAGACTTTTAGCTTCTGTGAAAGAAAAGTTTTGTAAAGTGATTACAAATGGGTACAATAAAAATTTGCACAGAATAATTTCTGATGAACAGAAAATACTTAATAGAAATAGAAAAAAATATATAGGATTTAAAAGTTTACAACAGGAAAAAAATATTAAAGAAAAAATCAAGATGTGGAAATGGAAAACAAGTAAAAACTCCATTTATGCAAATCAGAAGCTTCAATTCAGACATTTATTCACTTACCAAAGAAACAGTCACATACAAAAGGTATACTCAACTCATAAAATGATTTTTAACATTCAAAAGAAAAAAATCCCGGTATTTCTAATAAAAATTTATAGAAACAAACATTTAATACAAAAATGGGGCAATATTATCAGAGCTAGAAAAGAAAGTAAATTTGGAGAAAATGAAATGGGCATTTTGTTCAAAAATTGCTATATGCATTTTTCCATGATAAATCTTAAATTTCTAACAATTACAATATGTATGAAGCAAGAATTTTTTAGCTCAAGGAAATATCAAACACAGCAATTAATCCAAGTGAAAAAAATGTTGCGATATCTGTTGCGATCTTCAGAGAGAGTTAAAAAGATGTATTTTGGTCTTAGTCAGAAAGGACTTGAAATATCATTTCTAAAAACACCGATGGTAAAACGGCTTATTAAAAAAGAGGGTTTTCTAGGCTTAACCTACCAATACTCCTACAAAGATATTTTTAATAGCCCATCATCAACTGTTGAAAGAACCAAGCGATCAGCAAAAGATAAAAATCAATCAATATCCATAGGTAGGTTTATTTTTGTGTTCATCATACATATTTTAAGAGATAATAGCTTTAATACAGAGTTAAATGTATAAATTGAATAACGTCCAGTTTAAAAGTATTGATTAATAAACATCTTCAGTACGTATATCCAGTTTTATAAGTTTAAAAAAGAAAAACTGGGTTCATACCCTACATATAGTAAATGCTTCATGGCACCCAACAAAACGATTTCAAATATAGTGAATTTATTGATTCTGACCTGATGAAGCAAATTATTAACGTAATTATGCATCACTTAAATTCATATATACTGAATTATTAGCATAAATTGTAAGTGATATTTTTGTATCACTTTTAGGACTGGCTAGTTCTATCAATCTCCCTTCAGACTTCTGTACCAATTTTAAAGATCTTTCAGGCCGGAAACATTTTGGGTAATGGGAGCTGTACAGAAGATAATTGGAAAATTCTGTTTTACAAAGTCTGTTCCATTCATAGAAAGGATATATACTCAAGCAGGCCTGTTAAAAGAATTGTCTTACTGTTTTATGTTACTCCTTGTCCTGTTACATTTAGAAGAATCTTTGCTATGGTCCATACTGCCATCAGAAATTTATCTTATTTTTTATTGGAGATGGTTAGATTTTCCTTTTCACTTCTTAAAGTAGTGTAATTAATGTAGAGTGTCGGAATAAAGTTGTTAACAGTCTGAACAACAATGGGCTCAGATATTCTGTCCTATTAAAGTACAAGACACTTTACCCTGTACATATTGTCTGCTCAGGTCATGGCTGCTTTACCTGCAGGAATAAAAGCTCTATTCTCCCTGATCCTATCTAGAAACTCCCTGATCAGGAAATCAAAGCTCTTCTTCCACATAGATACTTCAACAGAAATAATTATGTAGAAGGAAATTAGAATATGAAGATTAATCTTAATGCAGTTGTTTTCTGCATCAGTAATATCAGTGGCAATTCTGGCTCACATAATCTTGGTAAATGGAAAAAAAAAGTAATGGAAGCAATCACCCCAGACAAGTTCCACAAAAATAATATACAACAATGGATTCCAAAATATTCCCCATCCGTGGAAAACAGAAAAAATGAGCTGCTTTGGAAGATGTTAGAGGGCAAAATAAGTGCTTTAAATGTTTTGAGGTTTATGATCGCCTCTTAGTCTCCCTCCCAAAAGGATCCTGGCCAGTTTTTGAATGTGTCTCTCAATATATCATGCTGTAGCTCTTGGTCTATATGAAATAAAGACCACCAGCAAATTTGACTAATGCTAAACTATCTGCCTTCTGTTTTGGCATAAAATTCTATTAATACACATTTCCATCCTTGCATACTTACGTTTGAATGGAGATAATTGTTTAATTGTCATAAAAAATCAAAATGAACAATAGACTATACAATGCAGAACTTCTGAAATACTCAAAAGTTATATAATAAATTCAAAAATGAGACACCTGCACAGCTATAAGTAAGACATGAGATTGATTGAAAGTCACAACAGAGATGCTGAATTCTTTCATTATTCTAATCATCCCCTTTCCAATCAGATTTATCTTAATTTGCTTCTGATTTTGGAGTCCAGCTGCATTGTGGAATAATGGAAAATGGTGAAGAGTTCACAGTCTATCTCTTAGCACCATTCCTTTATTGAAAATTGCCCACCTTCACAGTTGTGCAGCAGACAAGACTACATTTAATCATGTGGGCTTATTCTAAATAAACATGATTTTAAGGCAATTACAATGGAAGAAGTCTTGAAAAATTGTAAATATAAACTGAAGTACATAATATTTTAACATTAACTTTTTTATTTATATAGGTGCTTTGCAACATTTAAGCAATGCTCTTATAGCAGGTGCTACAATTTTTGGAATAGCTCTGTTTATTATTGTGTTAGCAGGATTTTACCTATACCTTAAAAGAAGGTAAGTTAATGGTTTTATAATTTCTTTCAAACATTTCAAACTGACTACAGGTAGTCTTGACTTACAACCACAATTGAGTCCAAATTTCTGTTACTAAGTAAGATAGTTGTTAAGTGAATTTTACCCCATTTTATGACCTTTATTGCCACAGTTAAGTGGATCACTGCAGTTAAGTTAGTAACACAATTGTTAAGTGAATGTGGCTTCCTCATTGACTTTGTTGTCAAAAGGTTGCAAAAGGTGATCTCATGATCCTGGGACATTGCAAATGTCATAAATATGAATCACCTGTCAAACATCTGAATTTTGATCACATGACCATGGGGATGCTTGCAACAGTTGTGTGAGAATAGTCAAAAGTCACTGTCTTCAATGATGTAACTTTGTCACTAAATGAACTGTTGTAAATTGAGGACTACCTGTATAGCTATTAATACAATATTGGTTAATTAATATCAGATTAATATACAACACCAGTCCTTATTTAATAACATATGTATTGAGATTATTTGGACAAAGGAATCTTTTTAGGATAAAATCGGATGAAAATTAGATAAAATTTGATCTGTTAGAGCAGGGATTCCCAACCTCCAGGTCATGGCCCATTGCCGGGCCTGGAATCATTTGAAACTGGGCCGTGCTTGCCGCTTGCACAAACCATCCCCTCTTTCCCCCCGCCCACCGATTCACAGAGTCAGAAAGGTTGGGGAACTCTATTTAGAGAGTATTAATTCTCTTGATCAAAGAGTATTTGAAAAAAACTTGTTTTGTAACTTTAAATGAAATGAGATTACATTTTACTTATGAATTCCATGCAGTTTAATTCAAGTACATCTTTCTTTTAACAAAATACATAATTTTAATAATTTATCTTGGAAAGTAATATCTTTATCATGGTCCATTACTACTACCTTGGAAGTTGAGGATCAATGTATCTTTTCTATCAGATTTGCAATTACATTGCAGAAATATATTTTGGTAGCTTCAATCTTCCAGCAAATTCTAGTTAACATCTGTTTAGATCTCCTGTTTGAATATTGGCCTGTTATTATTATTTTAAAATAATAAATTATAGTAATAAATTATAAATAATAAAGTAAATCTTTTTTATTTTAAAAAATGATAACAATAACCTGTCATGCAGTATTCTCTCAACCTTTTATGTCATATAATGGCAATTTTGAAAATAGTGTGTCTTCAGCCCAACTTCATCATTGAAACACACCTATTTTGTTTTTTTAGGTAAAAAGAAGCATGGTTTTCTGATGATAATTTTTATTACTTGACAGACCAGAAATTGCTGGGGTTCATTAGTTCAATGCTGTACACTGCAGATTGGCGGGGGGGGGGGGAGTGCACATACTCATGTGACCAACTCAATTTTATGACCTTGTTTGTAGTCATAAAGTGACTATCATGGTTGTTAAGTGAATGCCATGATCATTAAATGAATCAATTGTTTGCATTGCCCAGTCTTGCCAAAAACCAGAAGTAAAGGTCAGTTTTTGGCAAAGACATTGTAAATACTCCTGGGAAGTCTGTCATAAATGGTTGTTAAATGACTGGTATAAGTTAAGGACTACCTGTGCTTCAAATTTATGCTGGAAGTGTAATCAGTGTGGGGTGGTTTTACTATGTTTGGTAGATGTGAAAATAATTAGAAAGTTTTGGACTCAATTAGATATTTTAATTCAGAAGATTTTTAAGAGGAATATAAAATTGAAATCAGAGGTTTTCTTTGAGACTGATCAATAATCAACTTGAAAAAAGTCATGGAGCTTTGTTTTTATACGTGATAACTGCAGTGCAAAGGTGAAAAATGTGACATTACCCACAATGGAAGAATGGATGGTAAAGATGATGGAACTTTCTCAAGTGGCCAAACTGACAGCTTTGATTAGAGAAAAGACATCCAAGTTTAATATTGATGCAAATTCCATACCCTTTTTGTCTATAAAGATCTACTTTATATTTTTTTCTTCTTTATATTTTTTTCTGCATTTTTTATTTTATCTTTTTCCCCTTTCCTCTCTTTTACTTTATTCTAAGTATTAGTTCTTGTAAATTTTTATCTTTATTTTTAAAGGTTTTAATAAAGTTACAAGGAAAAAAAAGAAAATAATTTAGTTTAAATTTCAGCAAACTATAATTCTAGAATTGTTTCTTAATTATATTGATTATTACATGGCATTCATTTTTATTACTATTTTTATAATCTTAAGGGATATACATGTAATTTTATATTCATTTCTAAATAAATACTGTTTGTGTAAATTGTGTAAGTTTATATACAAAAAAGCTTTCATCCTAGTATGATCAGCAAACCAAAGAAATTGTTAGTATTTTTATAGTTTCTATTACAAAATTTAGTACAAAAACGTTCAGTTTTTGTATGTAATATATTTTTATATATTTCAGACAAGTTTTAAAATTTTTCAATACTGTTCTGAAAGATGGAAAATCTTCTCCCAAGTCCAAATCTACTGATGCCCAAGGTTATGCCCCTATTTCTGTTTCACAGAATTTTCATTTTGTACAACCAAAGGTAAGATACAATACTTTTATAGTTATAAAAAACGAACTCTTAATATATGTGGCTTCTTTCTTAAGATTCACAATATTCTGACACTAATTAAAACCCTAAAGATGCTTGTACAAATTCACTATGGGAGTTCTTCATTTGGGTGATATAAATGAATATTGAATACTAGCTAGGCTGAAAATTGACATGTGTAATATATAATTTTGAATCCCAATAGAACAGATTGGAATTGGATAGAATATTGTACCAGATACATAGGATAGCCAGTACAATGCAACTATATTCTAGAGATTTGGAATAAAGCCAGATGTTAGTAATAATTCATATCCAGCCAGTGGTGGGATTCAGTCTGTTCTCGCGGGTCAGGCGAACTGATAGGAAAGATTCTGTCTGGCCCCACCCACCCGCCCCTTTCAGGAGTTCCCCACGTGCCCCGTTTTGGCTCCCAGGTAAGT
>JANHFL010002031.1:0-21190 GCA_032468155.1 Oxyrhabdium leporinum | reverse complement strand
AAGGACAGGCAGGCATTAGATAATCAACCAGACACTGTAGTAGTAGACAAATTAATAGACAAAGACCAGAAGAGCTCAGGAGGCCAGGCAAGCGGGGCAAGGCGCCCCTCAACGTGAGTGATGCGGAGTTGGCCACGCCTACCTAGTCACATGACCACCCAGTCACATGACCACCAAGCAACGCCCACAGAACTGGTATTAAAATAAATTGAATCCCACCACTGTATCCAGCCTATAAGTATGTATAAAGCCAAAACACATCTACATTGATGATAATAATGGAACTATGATGGAATTTGACAATAATATATATATTTTCTTTTTTTGATAGATTTTTTTCAATTTATATTCAATAATTTTTTTAAAAAAATATAGTTCCTTTAAATGCTGTTATAATAATAGTAAAAGACATACTAAATTGTTGATTGTATATGTTACATTTAAAAAACACTTTTCCCTCCAAAGTGATATACATTAATATTTTAAGTCCAGTAGTAATTGATATATCAAAATTAATTTTAAGAATCTGATATTTCTTTAGCTTCTTCAGTGCCTGGTCAATAAAATTTGAATGTTACTAACACAGCACTAAAGGCTCTCTGATACAATACAACTCTGTTGTGAAGGCAATTTTATACTGTGATGATAGACTATATGATTTATTCTCTATATTCTAAGTGCAGCACATTCCATTTAGTATCAAATATACTTTTGATTTATGAAATACATGGTTGACTTACAACCATTTGTTTAATAACCATTTGAAGTTAAAATGGCACTGGAAAAAATTATGACTGTTTTTCACATTTATGACCATTGTAGCATCCCCATGGTCACATGATCAAAGTTCAGATGCTTGGCAACTGGCATGTATTTATAACAGTTGCAGTGTCCTGAGATCAGCTGATCAACTTTTGCAACCCTCAGACAAGCAAACGCTAATAGGGAAACCAAATTCATTTAACAACCGTGTTGCTAACTTAACAACTGCAGTGATTCACAAGTGTGATAAGAAAGGTCATAAAATGGGACAAAACTCACTTAACAACTGTCTCGCTTAGCAATGGAAATTTTGGGTTCAATTGTGGTTGTAAGTTGACAATTATATCAATTAAAGTATGTCTTTTAAGCATTATAATAAAAGATTTGTTAATCTTCAACATATTTTAATATTTGATAATTTAATTCAGGATAAGGTATACCTAATAAAGTATTAGAAAAATTCTTGGCATTTAATTTCGTTGTACAAGTTGCAATGACAATAAAGTAAACTAAAATTAATACATTTTGTTTAACATAAGATTGATGCTTTGATTATCTTTTTTATATTTATAGGACTCAAGAAAGAAGCAAACAACAATGGCAGCAGGTATCAACAGTTTCTAAGAATGCAATCTACAAAGAATATATATATTGCTATGAGACTTTTGCAAAGTAAAGTAAATATGTTAAATGCAATTACAAAAGTTTAGATAAAGGAAATACATATTTTCATACATAGTAATTAAATTTTAAAGTCAGTGGCAGAATATAACTAAATAGCTTGATAATATTTTCATTAATATATGTATCAAATATTATAGGATAGAGAGCATACAGATCTCCACATATATTCTGGTAATTCTCAGTTAATGACCATTTATTGACCATTCAAATTTATAATGCTGCTGAAAAGCAGTACTTATGACCAATCCTCAAGGTTCCAGCTATTGCAGTGTCCCCACAATCACATGATTGTGATCTGGGCACTCAGTATCAGGCCTGGATTCCCTTGTTTAACAAACTGGTGATTCACTAAATGATAGCAACACGCAATTGCCATTGCTAACTGATGTGGCATTACATGATGTGCTTTATGACTGCATTATTTAGTGATGGAAATTCCAGTCCCAATGGCTGTCATTAAGTGATGATTACCTATATAACCATTCCTCATTATTGGACATGGTGATTAAAATTCTGGAAACTGAAGTTCAGGAATGTGGGAAAATATTGTTGAAGTAAGGATATGTCCCTTTAACTTTATTGAGATATAAATGTTAAGGGTATGTTATCTTTGGTTATATTTAAATCTGATTGTGTTAACTGGTATCAGATTTTCTTAATACATTAGAAAGAGCAGATGTATAAAATGTGATAGATCCATATCTAGCATTTGAAAAGTAAAGGTCTTCAAGACAGATAACATATAGCAAATCACCAAATTAAAATTTGATCATACTGTGCACTTTTCCAGGTGGATTAAAACTGTACAGTCAAAACATTGTGACATTGTTGATCATCAGTTTAGTTTGTCACGTTATTAAAATAAAATTTGGGGCAACTTCTCCTAGTTGGAGCTCCATTTTCTCTTTTTAGCTATTGAGGAGGTCCTCTTCGTCTTAGGCATTTTTTCATGAAAGATGAATAGGCTACTCCATGAAATCTTACAAAGCAGGCAGATTGATAATAGAAGATAATGTAACATATCCAAAATAATTTTGTCCTGTGTCTGAGTTAGTGTTTTTATTGTTTATTGTTTAACATGATTTAATATATTCTTGTGGTAACATTAGAGACAAAATAACATATAGAGGAATTTTGGAATAGGAGATAGATATCAACTAGTATTTAAATTAGTTTTACTACCAGTATTATTGAAAATAAGTTCATTTTAAGACACATGTTTTAATGAACAATATTAACTGTTTCATTACAGCTGTAGAAGGCTATGCCAAAGATCATGTTGCTGTGAAAGAAATATATGATAGCTCTGATACAGAAGCAGGTTCAAAAAAGTCACACAGAAGTTTGACTGTAAGATCCAGAGCATATGTGTTTCCATCTCGGTCCAGTGGAAGCGTACAATCTTTTTATGATGATGTTTGTGATATTTGCTCAGCGCAATTTTCTCTATCAGATGAATTTATTATAGAAAAACCATGTTCAAATCTGTCCAGCACTACTCCCAAAGCAAAAGAAGCTGTTTCTGTTGCATGTCAAACAAACCATTGTTTGAAAGATAATCAAAACTATGATATTAATACCGATATGTCACCACAGCTCAAGAAACCAACTATTTCAAGATCAAAATCTGAAAATGATATCGTAAAGGCTTTCTCCAGTAATACATGACGTCCAGTACAATCATTGACTCATGTTTCTGAAGTACAAAATCCATGATACATATATTTATATCACATTGAAAAGTTCAAATTAACCTTAAAATGCTGATGATTCTATTTTTTTCATAAAACAACAAAGTTCTTAACTGAATACAGTCATATTAAGAATAGCACACAAAGTTCTGTGACAGTCTTGTTCCAGCTTTATAGGAAGTTCTCCAATCTTGATGCTCCATTTTAAGATCATAGCGCCTCTGGTTAGGGTTAGACAGTTTGAATCTGGGATATTTTTGATCACAAAATGTTTTGTAGACTCACAACAGTGTGTGTGTGTGTGTGTATACACAGATGCAACAACAATCTATAAAACTTGTAGGATGTATTATAGATGGGCTAAGAGAATTATACGGTTAGAAGACTTAGTATTTATTACATCAAGATAAGACTTGCCCTCTGCAGGTTGTTTAAGTGATTTCAAACTCCTCAAACCATTCATGCATTCAGTGCAAGTTACTGTAAGGATTTTGCACATTCAGTTACATTTATGTTCACTTTCATGCAAGCAAGGATGCTGAGGCTTTTTGGGGAGTATTGTGATAAAACTGACTAATTCCCAATCAGAACTACACATTACCCAAACTGTTCGAACCCATCTGGGTGAATTCATGAGATGTGAATCAATGACATTCAAGTGCATTTACTGAGATTTTGTTCCTGTGGGTCATTGGCTCTTGTGGTAGCATCAAGATTGAAACCTGACACCAGTAAACAATGTTTTATTAATAAATAGTGTATTGTGGCCCAAGAGAACATAGATTTTGATCATTTTTACTGTCACAATGAAAAACAATTGTGATATTCATGGGATTGAGACAGTCTTGCCATTACACACTTCTTAATCAAAAACAAATATTTCATTTGTGATACAGTGTCATGCAAAGTTTGGTTGTATTGACCTAGTTGCATAATTCACTAGCATATAGTAAAGTTATGACATAAAGTAGAATTTTGTTTTCTTTTAAACGGGAAGTTGAAGTTCCAACTTGCTGAGGAATTCAAGTCTGCATAGCTTGACAATGGATGTATGGTAAGGCGTTGATCTTAAAAGATAATTCTGGTATCTATGTATGCATAATACATCAAAATCATAACAGCCATTTTCATTATGGATTAGCAAGTGTTATACATAAAGCCCCAGAATAATTTATTTTCTTGTTTATTGGCAAAAAATGCTGAGCTGCACTGCTAAGCAGGATGGAGAACAAGATGCTTTCTTCCTTTTGTAGTTATTGAGTTTCTATGGCAAAGGTGTAAGAAAGATGGGGCATTTCCACTCCCCACCATCAGTTTTTAGTCTCCTGTTACAGTTGGTGAGCATAACTGATATACCTGTTTTGATGACAAACACTGGTAAATAAAATACAAGAAAAAGCCAAAGGCCAGGATTCTAAAGCAACCTGCCTATTAGACCTATGTAGAGAAAAATACCCAAACCGGTAAGTTGCTCTGTGAGATGCTGTTTCTCCATGAGTCTGGTTCACTGCATGGGATGTCCTGTGAGTGTATTAAATACCACGCGATGTGGAAGCAAAGCATCCTGCAGAGTGATCTACCTGTTGGACTATGTTTTTCTGCATAGGTCTGGCAAGCAGGTTGCTGTACAGAGATCTCAGTCTATGTTCCTAGCGGTACCACAATTGCTAGAAATCACAAAGGTCACCAGACCAAAGCTTGTCAGTCACACAGATAATTACAGCAATACTGTAAGTTTCTCATGGTTAAATCTACCAGTCTAGCCAACTATCACAACTTACCACCTCCCTGAGCTCAAGTCAGAACAGCAATTGGTAGGTATTTATTCTACCAGCAATGAAATCACCAATCACTATGCATCCCAAATGGCTGAGGCGTTGAAATCCATACATTCTGTGACAACTTTAAATCACGCAATCTTAACTGAATGGAAAGTACTTGGAAGTGTATATGGCACCAGTGTATACGCTAAAAAGTCAATATTTAAAAACCCACGTTTTTAGGGTTTTTTTATACATCCAATATTGCCTAAACAAGAAAACCAACAGAAGAAATATACGATTTTACAATGCAATCTTATGCTTATTTACTCAAATCCAATTGAATTATGTGACCACAAGTAACGTAACATCTTTAACCTTGATTAGTCAGAAAGAAATTAGTAATACTGCAATGTTAACTAGAAACCATATTGGAATGAATTGTGCTTTTGAGTAAATATGCAAAGGATTAAGCTTTTTACTCTGGCTGAAATATATGCAGTCGTTTAACAAAAACATGCCAGAAGTTTTAGGAAGTGCAATGCCCCCAAAATCAATATACAACTTGAGGTCTGCCGGGGCCCTATTTTAACTGTAAAATTAATCTCTGATCTATTACTGTATGCGGAAGGAATACCTCTCTCCGCCTAATCATGAGAAACTTCAGAAATCTAGATCCTGAGGTGGCCGTTCCCTTTGGCTCGAACGGACGGTGGGATTTAAGCATGCGGTGAGCCAAAGCAGGCCGTAGCAGCGGCGGGCATCAATGCAGAAGGAGGAGCTAGAGAGGCCTGGCTGACAAAGCTCGCTGCGTAGACGGCTGGTGACCAGGAAGAAGAACGCCGCTTTAGGCTTATGGAGGAAACGGGCTCTGTATACCTGGACGCCGCCTCCCCCTTCTTCCAACTCCCAAGGAGCCCTGGGCTGAGGCCCTGATTGTGCCTGAGGGCTGAAGCCTCTCCGGTTCTTTCCTGCTGCTCTTTCGGCGCTCGAGCGGTGACTGGGCATTCTGGCGGCAGGCGAGAAAGGGATGGTCACTCCCTGAGGCGAGCGGACGAGAGGCTAAGCGGCTTAGGTCGAGTAGGGAGCTGGCATGAGCTTCCAGTATCGGGTTGCTGCTGCCCGGGAAAGGCCGAGGGAGAGCCGCCGCTGTCGCCTGGAGCTGCCGTTGTGTTTCTGAGAAGGAGAAGGCCCCCCACTTCCCTTTGGGGAAGATGGGAAATTGCTTGAAATCGCCCACTTCGGATGATATTTCCCTGCTGCACGAGTCCCAATCGGACAGGGCCAGCTACGGGGATGGGACTGAACCGGATCAGGAGCCGCCGCCGCCATATCAGGTATTGCGAGAAACCGAAAAGGAGCCGGTCCCGGTTGGGGCTGGATAGGAGACGGAAACTCCGCGAGGGGGAATTTTCTAACGGGGTAGCCGAATTGATCGGTTGCAACAAGAGCGAGAAAGGGGGTCTCGTGGTACCATAAGGCTCGAAGGTAACTGCGGCGGGCGGTGGGGGTGGGAGGAGAACAGCTTGGGCGCCTGTAGGGTATATTTTGCCCCGGCTTCGGGAAGGGAAACATAAATTGCAATCGCTAATGGACCAATGCAAGATTTCCATCCGTTGATTTCGTGGGTGTGTTTGACTTTAAAAAGAAAAGTCTGTTGCCTTGCCGGCTTGGAATAAATGGCCACCGATGAGCAAACGAAAGTAGGGGGTTTCCTTTCACATATGGTTACCAGTAGCAGTAGTCTATTCCTGAGGCCTGAAATTTGACGTCTGGCCAGATCTCTCTCATCTAAACCTCCTCCTCCAGTCTGGTGGAGAAGACCTTCCTTCCTTCCTTCCTTCCTCCCTCCCTTATTTGTTTTTCAGTACTGTATTAAAAATTCGAGTATTCAAAATTCTGTTTGTGGTTTTATAGAATGTCTCTTTAAAGACAAAACACTTAAGCTTGGAATATTGGGCAAACTACAGACATTGTTAAAAAAAACCACACCCAAATATCTGTCTTAGGGTAAATTAAGATGTATTAGATTCCAACTGTTTTTCACTCGGAATTCAGCTTTTAATGTCAGCGAATTTTATTTCCAAGTAGTATAATCAAGATTGCACTTAATCGACTATAATGTTGAATAGATTTGGTATTTAATTCTAGGAATTTGTCAATTCAGAAATATTTTTCTTTATCTGGGTCATAAAAGGAGGTTCTAGTTTTTCAGCCAGGGCAGCTTCCTTTGTTTCTACACAGAGTGACATCACTGTCTGGTGTTGCTTCCTTCTTATTGCCTTGTTAAACCAATAACAATCCCTCTGTGTGTTTGTGTGTGTGTGTCTGTGTGTGTGTGTGTGAGAGAGAGAGAGAGAGGGAGAAAGAAAGAAAAAGAAAGAAAGAAAGAAAGTTCCTTTTATAGACTTTTGAAATTTGTAATCCTACTAACACGTAATTTAGGATTTATTTCTGTGGCAATATGCCTTATTTCCTCTGTTATAACTGGTACTAAGCATAGGAAATAAATGTTTTATTCTTGATTTTCTATCATTCTTTTACCATGCTCTGTTTCTTTCTACTCTTATTATTCATCATAAACTTTTTTTTGCTACTCTTGAAATATATGACTAATAGGTGGACTGGATCAAACAAGTGGTAACTGGAATTCTGCTGATGTTAGAGGCTGAGGATAGGAAGGCAATTTTCACAATCAATGCTGTCTGCAGCTCATGTTCCTATCTAAAAATTATTATGGAGATAGAGAGGCACTGCTACTGAGAAATATAAAACATGACCCAAGAGAACTGCAAAAGATGTGAAGATTGTGAAGATTGCTTCTCTGTTCCATTGGAATTAGCGGAGATCCTCTATTTTAATCCTGGAGTTTTAATGACCATTTCTGTGTTGATTAGTTAACAGTACTGCAGATTCATTTCCTGTGTGGATAATAATTTATATTATGCGTGTTGCTAGTTCTCATCCTCAAATAACCTTGTGTGGAAGATAAGGCTGCAAGATCCTGACTTCCCAAAGCTCTGTCAATAAACATCACAATTTAGATCTTCCAGATCCTACTTCAGCATTGTAAACATGGTACCCTCCTTTTAAAGGATTAATTGCACAGTAGTATATTATTCTAGGTTCAGTCCTTGGTGCTAGAAAATCAGTAAATATATTCTGAAAATCTAAGCAATAATGCTTAGAGATTTTATTAAAGATTTATGAAGACTTGATTTATTCTCAATTGCTTGCTTATTTTTTCAGGATATGGGATATATGTTTTCTTGGGAAACTATTGATGAGCTACCAGTCTACCAGGTGAATAAATATATACTCAGAATCCTGTTGAGTTCAGTGAGTTAAATTTCCAAGTAAGTATGCATAGGATTGCAGCCCTTGTATATTTCTTACAGAGTCTTGCATAATTCTGCTGCTAAGAACAGTAGTCAGAGTCCAGTGAAGTTACTCATGTGTGTACAAAACTTTGTGCATTTGATGTTCATCATTTATTTCCACCTAACGGAGTATCTATCACTAAACCACATTTAAGCTTCTAAGTTTGTATTTTGCTGCATGCGTATATGGTGCACTGAGTCAATTACTGTACAATCCATCCATATGTATTTTCATCAAGGTGTAAAAATATTTCAAGAAGATTAGGTTATAGTAAACAAATTACAACAAGCATTGAATTCTTGCTTAATGCAGTGAATTAATTTTGAATGCTAATGCTAAGTATACAATGGCTACAATTGATTCGTTTATCTGAGTAATTTGACAGAATGATGATTGGTATATAGTAATTGTGGCCTCTAACATTACACTCCTATGCATGTTTAGTTAGAAGTAAATGTTTTTGTAGGCCAGATCTGGTAGTTACAGATATATGCATCCATAACTCTGTCATTTCACACAGTTACTGAAAGTAGACGTTACTGAAAACAGCAGAACTTTCTTCCACATTAATATGCACAGGATTGTGTTATATTAGAGAAATTCTTGTGCATTTTAACTTGAGTAAATCTTTTTCAACTCAACTTGTGCTATGGATAGCTATGGCTGCAATCATATGCATATATAAGTGAGTAAGCCATATCAAACTTATTAAAAATTATTTGCAGGTAAACATACATAGGAATGGTGCTAACTTGGATTAAATATTTTAAGTATTGCACTCTAAGACGAAAACATTGCGTATCTTTGACAGTGTTTTATAGCGTTAAAAAGCAACGAGCTGGGTGCTGCCATTTATTATTATTTTATTATTATTTTTTTAGCATTGCCAACATTGTAACAGCTACCAACAGGCAGAATATCAAAATATGTTATTTTCAGAAGTGCAAATTTCAGGGCATATGTCATTCAGAACTATGATATTTAGAATTCACTTTAAAAAACAATATAAAAGGACTCTTATTTTTGTTCCCTTTTTTATATAAAATATAGATTTAGTATACAAAGCTTCATAGACAATTTTATAGTAGCAATGGAGAAAATACATAAATGCAGTACATATTTACTCACAATTAAATTGTAAATTTATAAGTGAATCTTATGTTAGAATTAGAATTACTTCCTAGTGAGTTAGCCTATCCTAAAGGATTTGAGTAGTACAGTTTGGATTGCTTCTTTGAATTATTTCTGAGTTTTGCTTTTAAATCATTTTTTCTGTTTTCCTCTCTTTTTTGTTTTATTGTTGATGATTTTATGCTACTTCAGAATTATGACAATGAATATTTAGTCAAGCGTTTCAAAGTTTTAGGAATTTAATCCTATCACTTCCCCCTTGATTATGATCCACGTAAAATTCACTGTAATTATAATCTAGAAATGAGTAGAAAATAACTTTACAAAAAAAAAGCACAGAAATCTTTCCAGCTATTTATGGGCTTGACATCTGCAGAATCAGGTTTATCTCTATCACTACTTAATTAAATTATACTGAAAGTAAATATCATAAATGAATATAAGATACGAGATAATGCATTTTCAAAATCTAGCCATCATCAGACCTTTGACAAATATGGAGATGGTATGTAGTTCATACCCTCATTTTCCTCTCTGTTACCTATTCCGTCTAGCCCAGGAGAAAAGAATGTTATGAACATTTGGATACATTGCTGCACACATGCCTTTGTATTTTTATTTCCTTTGTCCCTTACAACGTTGGCAGTGTTTTTTGGCCCGGATATTTATTTGTTTGGTTTTCTGCTTCACTTCACTTCACTGCACTTCAATTCTTTAGAGCTTTCAACCTGAGGATACAAGATCTATAAGAGATCTTGTTGTTTATACATTAGCATTGGAGCTGCCAGGACTCAGTGTAATCTCATTTTGTGCATACTTTAGTATAGGGATCCCCAACCCCCAAGCTGTGGCCCACTACTGGTCCTCGAGCCTTTCGGAACAGGTCGCAAAAGCGATGGGCAAACAATTAGCAAATGGAACTGTGCACGCGTTTGTATGCCGCATCCCCTCCCCCCCCACCCCGCTGGTCCGCAAAGCTGGACAGGTTGGGGAATTCTGCATTAGTAGGTCTCCAAGAGAGTTATTTTTCTAAACTTCAGATAGATCATCTTCCAGCATTTTTAAAATTATTAACTCTGTTTCTTGCTTGGTGGTGACTATCTTCCTTGTTTAAAGTCTCTTCTATCCATTTTTTGTAAAGTTAGTTGTAACACAGCTGCAGTATTCGTAAATGATGTTAAAGGACTCTCTGGTCTATCTAGAAATGATGTCCTTTTGGTGGGTCTACGGCTAGTTTTAAAGGAATGCATCAGACCTTTCTCATGTCATTTGTTGACATGCTCTAGATTTCTTAGTGCTGTTATCTGTGGCACTCTGGTGACTCATGGAGAAGAAAATCAGCTGAGTAAGAAGTATTTTTAATTTTTACCATCATTTCATGTTATTTTGGCCATGTTTTCTAAACTTGTATACAGCTTTTTTCTTTTTTTGTAGCAAAAGGAGCAATACAGACATTCTTAAAGATAATTTTGAATAATGTCAGCCTTAAAGACTTAAGTTTAGAAAAATCTGAACTGCTAAAACACAATGTCCATTTTTAAGACTTTCAATGGGGACTTCCATGCGAATAAAATCCTCGTTGTCATATCAGGCAGGAATTCAAGTAACTCTTTCCAAGTTTAGATGGAAGGACAGTCAGCGTCTAATCCGCACTGAGAGAGGAGGCTTGAGTTGCTTTTTTATTATGCCATTTCCTCTGCGCTCTTCATTACTGTCTGAAGCATCACACTTATAAGTAAGAAGACGATTCATGAATTTTGAAATGATTTTTGAAATCTTCTGTCTTGTTCCTGTTTTCCTCTGTTGTTGGGCCTCATCTTAGATTATTTTGATGGAATGGGTAGCATTCAAATAAAAGTAAATAAATAAATAGGTATGCATCATGTTGACAATAGGTACTCTAAATAGAAACTGGGAATATAATAAGATCAACCAAATTTTAATCATGGAGATTATTCTTACCATGCTCTGCTGGCCCATTTTGTTTAATCTGTTTTCCATCCAACTTTCTAACTACTGGCAATCTTCAGAATATATAATAATAATTACTGCTACAAATTTTACATCTTAGTACTTCTCTTAGTGACAGATATGTAGAATATTAAACTGCTGTCATATAAAGGATACCTATATATGGCAATGGTAAACCGATTAAGTCACTTACAATTTTATAACACTTTGGTTTTCTGCAAGATGCTAAAGGGAAAAAAGACCCTTCAACTTTCAATCCATTTAAATGCGAATATTGGATCTAAATTACTAATAGTGAAAAAACATTATTTTATAATGGTTTTCCTTCCAAATTATTTGAAAGAAAAGATATTTATTTATTATTTGCACATATCTTAGAATTATTTAAATATTAAATAAATGTACTTAGAATATTGATTTCAACAAACAGCTTCAAGCATTAATAAATATTAAGTGACATATTTCCTGGCTCAGTGCAGAATTTGGCTTTGAGTAATCTCTGCAAATTAGGCATTTTTCAGACATAGTGACTGGAAATTTGAGGAATTGTAGTCTCATTGCATCTGGAGGATACCCAATTTGGTGAAAGCTGATCTTGAAAAATCTTCCCAGAGGGACACATGAGCAAAAAGTGCTTTAATACGTAAATTTAAAATTTAAAAATCTAGTGATAAGAAGTTTCAAATATAATGGGAAGGTTTCATGTTAGTTTAAGAAATAAGAAATCTCTCCAATCAATTCAACACTTAGAGTATGATGATGTGAGCCATTTTGTTTGAAAATAACATGTTTCCTGTGACAGGACTAACAACCCTCTGTCAAGCCAAGTTCCTCTTGAATCATTGGGTGTTGGCAGTTATTGACAGAGACAGATTTATGGCCATAAGCAACAACAGATTAAATGCCTCTGTTGCTCAAATCAGGTTGGATAAGATTGGATAAGGTAAAGTTGGATAAAATCTACATTTTGCTGAACTGATGGAGCTCTTATATGGTCAGGAGACAATCTAGCTGGCTTCTTGCCACTCTCTTTTATCCAGAGTTCAGAACCACATCATTCTTTATTTAAAGGACTTCTGTTTTTTCAAGAGAAATCTGGACACATCAATGGATGGGAAAAGACACTGTCTTCTTTTTTAAGATCATCACCATTTTCGTCTTTGAAAAGTACTGCATTACTTTGATCCATAATTGGCTGGGTTCACGCAACATGCTAAGTCAAAAGTAAACCTTGTACTAGCCTAATCAAAATGGCTGTCCTCCCTTACCTCCCACCATCCATACTTTAGCAATAGCACTTAGACGTATATACCACTTTACAGTGCTTTTACAGGCCTCTCTGAGCAGTTTACAGAGTCAGCATATTGCCCCCAACAATCTGGGTTCTCATTTTACTGACCTTGGAAGGATGGAAGGCTGAGTCAACCTTGAGCCGGTGGGACTTGAACTGATAGAAGTAGCCTGCAGTACTGCACTCTAACCACTGTGCCACCACAGCTTTAGTAGGTTAGTTCTTCAAACTGAATATCCAAGTTCATTGTGGGCCCACTTTGCCTTCAATGTTATCTCAGGACACCTTGATACATAATCTAGCTGCATCTCAACTGCTGCAAACTGCTGTAAAATATTATATATAAGATTGTTTTGAAAATCTGCTGGTACAGAATGCTGTGGCTAGTCTCCTGATGGGACCGTGCATAGAAAGCATGTGATTCCCTTGTTACACCAGTTACTAGTTATTGGTCGAGAGTAATACCTTCAGCTCTTCTGGGAAAGCATCTCAGGACAATAAGATATCAGATCTCCCATTGAGAGGGCGGAGTGTTGAATGAGGCCCTTACAAGGGGAGATCCCGGAGATGTTCCCTTCCCATAAATACTCCCAAACAAGCTACAAATTACACTATTTAATGACTGAATGTCGAAGAAATAGCTCCCAATAACATAAGTATTAGGATTTATGAGAGAGACAGAGAGAACATTCCTTCCTTTCTTTCTGTCTGATCAAAATGAGTGTAGCAGGGCTTTGTAATATTGAAGCCACCATTGCCGCAGGATGAATTCCTCTGCTTCAAAATATTATTTCCCTGTGGCCCCCCCCCCAAAAAAAATTACAACAGTAATCTCTCTCAAATATCATTTTGCATCCTGAAAAATAATTTCCTCTCTTTCACATCACCAGGTTGTTGTTGTGGAGAGACTAGGAGGAGGAAGGAGTATTAGGTATTAGATAAGTTATTTATAAAGTAATAACAGTGGGATAAACACCTAATAATAAATCATTTTCTCCTTCCCGATACAGATAAATTTATTATGAAGCTACAATTAGGTTTTTGTTACGAGCAATGAGGATAAGATCTAAAATTGTACTCGGGTGATGTACCAATATCTACATTTTATTGTCAGATGTGTTGTCTTGAATTATTTTGATATAACATTTGATATTGATTTGTTGGATCCAATTTACGTTATACTTTGGCAATTACATGCAAGGAGCCTTCACCTAAGCAATATTATTTTATTGCTGAATCTCATTATTATGGTTGATTGCACCATCTACAATGTTCATTCAGACTGGATTTGGCATTTTTGTCTACCTATCGAGTCCTCCCCAAGGACCGGGGATAGACAGATGTGGATGTTTGATAGTGCTACAGATATAAGCTGTTTCTGGTCAAGCTGCCTTTTGCAACCGACTGATGGTGAATTTATCAATGCTGGTGGTACTCAAGTTGTTGTTGTTATTTGTTAAGGCCACCCAATTCCAATAAAACTCTGGACGCCTTATATAATATTAAGTATGCAATTAAAAACGTAACATAACTGTTTGAACAAGATAATAACAATCCATTTTATTGACTAAGTCACAGCTGTGTTGTAGTTGCTCAAAGTATAACATTAAAATCAAAAGAGAGTGCTGTGTTGTATATCTTGTCAAACAATAATAACTAGCCTATCCATGCTTATTATAGTTTTGCATGCTCAAATTGCTTGTAAGACCCACCCATAATATGTATCATCATGTATATTTCATTTCCTAACAGCATACACAGCCACAAATGAGCTTTATAATTGTTTTTAAATGTTTGTGTAGCTGTGACCTTGACTCAATGTGTTTTCATTTCTATTCCTCAGTATGAGAATAGGAGGATCTTTTTATAATTTTTTTCTTTGCATATATTATGTAAAACATAATCAGCTTTTAAAAGTAAATTTACAGAGTTTGTCAAAATTTGATATTATCCTTGTTGGTCTTGCCACTTATTTCAGTCATCCCTTTGAATGATACTTGGATATTTTAACAACTGAGACCACCATATACTGTAAAGTCTGTTTTGACATTTGCAATATATGCAGCTTTCCTCTTCTCATTGAATGATTAATACTCACAAAGTAAATCTGTGGCTACAACAATTCGGTATTTTAAGGTAAATATTAATATACAAGCATTTACCTCCATCTGTTGATGTATGTTATGTATAATAATTACATAGTTACTTTTAAAATCAATTCTAAGAAGTTCCTAGCCTATAGTAAGAATTCAGCAGACTCAAGTTGACCACACTGAGGAAAATTAAGGTTAAAATTAAAACTCCTCAATGCTTTTCTTTGCATAGAATTTGTGTCATATTTTTTAACCCTATCTTTTTTTCACATGAATTCTTCAGGTATCTTTGAGCATTTTACTTTGAAAATATATGTAAGAGAACTACAGTTCTTATAATGAAAACTATCATAAGATTTTATTTTTCTGCTGCATGAAAAATCTATTTTGGCAGATGTATTTGCCAAAGTGACACATGTTTTTTCAACTGGTAAAATTCTCTTTGTATATTTTAGCAATTGTACTAGTTGAATTCTGGCTTTGGTAGAGTGATTATAGCAGCTTTGCAGTTTGCTGCAGAGCATCTGTTTTCAATTTCTTCTTTTTTTCATTTAAGAGAAAGTATCTTAAATATTTATTTCCTAAATTGCACATATTGTGCCAAAATGCCAGATAGGTGGCTAAGCCTGCAGTTCTTGGTTAATGGAGAAATGGGACAGTAATCCATGTTTTGTCTCTAGTAACAATTTGTGTATGGTGGACTGATTTTTGGCTTGTGATGTAATAGCCCCATTGTATTCCTAAATGCTTTAGGAATACAAAAATTGTAGCATATATTGTGTGAAGCATAACATATGACTTGATGACTTGAGGAATGTAGAGAGCTTTCAAAGATATAGAAGTCACATTTACGGGACATAAGAATAATATTAGAATAGCCCTGAATAGCTGATCTAGTAGAATTTATATATTTCTCTAGTTTTAGGTAGTAGGTGCTTAGCTTTTATTTCTGACATTGCTTCTTGCTACACTGATATGGTCTATTTAAATTCTGCCAACCATAGCTTAAAACTTGGCTGCCTTCTTTGTACCCCTTTAGCTTGAAGGCAGAAGAAACAAAATGCTTTTTAAAGTAGGCTTCTTATTCTAAATATCAGAGTGTTTCACTATTTTCATATATAATACATTGGAGTTGCTTAAACTAATAAATACATGGTGCTGCTTCACGAATGATATGACTGCAGTTGTTCTTAATTTGTTACATACAGGCAGTAAATACATAATCACAAAAGAATTCTTAGCTATACTTCTTTGTGAAAAATGAATAAGGAATACAACCCCTGTATTAGTGTTGAATCAAAGTTGAATTTCTCTTTCCATTATCGAATATGATTCATCTGCTAAGACATCATGGTAGATACTACTTGAATGTTATCCATGTTGTAAAAAAAATCATTATATTTGATCTTTATCTGTGTGTATGTTTTTCTCTCTCAATATAGTGTGTGTGTGTGTGTAAATCTCACTTGCTTAAAAATGATATAAGCTAAGTTTAGATTTGGTACACAAATAACTTGTGTATGATCATATCTTTCATGTTTTGATTAAGATGCTATATTTATAATTTTTAAAGAGAATTGAAAGATATTTAGTCAGTCCTAATTTAACTCATTCAGATTGTATTTAGTAACACAAATTTGGAGACAGTAAGACATCTTTTGGCCTTTGTGAACTAAAGCACAGGGCAGCTTTAATGGTCAGCCCATGATTAATGTAGTTTCTGTTTCTTGTATGTGTCTCTTCAGTGCAAACTTGGCATCGGTATTAGAAATAGTTAATATTTAAATGAAATCATTCTTGGACATGTGCCCTGGGAGTTAAAATTGCAGAGTCACTGCTTGCAGAGACAAGCTATGGCTTATTGCAAACAGAAATATAGATTTGTTATAGAGTATACAACAATTTATTGCAAACATAGAAAGGCCAGTGCAGTGGCAAAGTTTTTCTAGGTTTTTTTTCCTGACAGCTTATTGTAAAAAGCCAATAAGCTGCTTGTTTTGAAATATGTTGTAAGAAACAGTTTTCTGTCTTCCTGTGTATAATTACTGCAAGGTGGAAGAGAATATATGTCAACCTTTATTTGACCTGACATTTTATACTTTGACCTGGCATTTTATTAACTACTACTTTGTTTTAATCAATAACAGTGAGGAAATTTTCCTGTTTATGAGCACTAATAGCTACATAGCACAAATAAATGAGTGAAATACTTAGTGTTGGAGTATCGTGTTAAGATCCTTGTTATCCCTCCTAAGTGTGTATTTTTTCATAGAAATCATTGTAGCCTCTACAGACATAATGAACCAGGTGGCAAAAGGAGAATGCCATTCAGACAGTAATGCCTGTTTGTACAATTGCCACGGATATGCCACATTATATCTGTATGCCACATTATATCTATAATGCCTGTTTGTACAATTGCCACAGGATATGCCTGTGATCTATCCCTGTCTGTGGTCCCGTTGCTTAGTTCTTCATATTATAATTTCGAAGACTTGTACTTTGTTAATGAAATATAACTTCCAGATTTTCCATGTGAAGCCCCGTGGGGTCTGGACCTAAGTTATGTTGTTAAAGGAGGTTACCCAGTGAGACCTGAAACTGGAACTTTTGCAAGATAAAACAAAACCTATCGCACCTGGTGAGTACAGGAACCAGGTGAGGAAGCAGCACTAGTGAGCAGTTGAGGGTGAAAACTCAGCTGGCTGGAATAGCCCCCTAGGATATTATCTTAGAATGAGAGGAACAAGCTGTGCAGTAATTGAAGTGCAAAAAGCAATTGGATGTAACAAGGAGATGCATGATTCATTAACAACTTTGTCATCCTCTTTTGATTAGTTTCCAATCAAAAGTTGCATGGATAGATAATAATATTATAACCCATGTGATATTCCTCTTAGCGGAGGTTTTCTTTGAAAACCTTTGAAATGCAGGAGATAATATGTTTAATGGTTTTTGTCTAGCCCAGACCTCATGAATATAAGAACAGCCCATATTATGATACTAATGCTTAGTTCCTGGACAAGGAAGAACTTGATTTTTAGTATTCCATATTACTTGAAGTTTTTACAAAATGTAGATAAATCAGATTTGGCTAAGCAGTGGTTCAAGAAATATCACTATAGCTGTTTTATTTCTATATATTTTCTTATTGGGGGGAGGAGAGGTTGGGTACATACATGAAGACATTAATATTCATTTTCATTAGTCTCTCTTCTGGAGAAGAAAGCAAGGGGTAGAGATAGAAGGTCAAATGTAGGCCAGTGTAACAGTCCTCATAAAAATAACCTATGATTTAGGATACTATCAAAAAGGAATCAGTACCTGTATACAAAGAGCACCATCAAGTAGAACAGTTGTGGTTATTTGTCTCAAGAATCGAATGAAGGTGCCTTACTGGCAAAGACAAAAAGCCAAGGCTATCACAACTGTAGGTGCATGTCCACACCCATTAAATATGAAAATCCACCAGGAATATACAGAAAGCAAGAGAGAAAGACAAAATAGAAATGCCATTTCATTAATTAGATGCACAGTAACTTCAATCACACATTGTGCTAATCCTTTCTCTGCCTAACTGGCCCGAACCATTTTTCTATTGTGGCAGTGTCCTGGTGAAACCTTTCCTCATGTTTGCCGCTGACTGCAACTAGATTTTTGGGAAATAAGTCCAAGTGTGAATGCAGCACATGAACCTTCAGTGACATGTTGCACTTCATGGCCTTGAAGCGGTGAGACGTTTGTCAAACAGCTGAATATAGTTTGGTGCTCTGTAGTTGTCATGAAAATTCTCATCTACATCCATGAATGCTTTCCAGCTGATTTTCTCTTGTCCCACTCATAGATCTTTGAAGGGTTTGTCATTGATGACATATCTGACCCGTGGATTAACAAAAATGCCTTCCTTAATCTTGGCATCAGTTATTCTTGGAAACATTTGTCTCAACAAAAACCTTCATCTTACTTGCTCATCACTTTTACAGACTTTTTCATTAGTCCAAGTTTTATTTGGAATGGAGGCAAAGAATACCAGGTCAACAAGGGGTTCGTGTGCCATGCTTTTCCATCCTGGAACCAAATTCTTTCAGAATGGCCATTTCTTTTTAATGTAATGCAACTGTTTTGTACGGCTGTCCCATTCACATACTGTATGTAGCAACAGTGTTTGGTATATGAGTTGCATTATTAGCAGCAGAGCCACTACTCTTAGATCTCCACACATATTCTACTTATACTTGGTGTACTATATATGCTTCAGTAAGAATTTCAGATATTTTCAGATGCTTCTTGCATGTGTGCAGCAGAGCCAACATGTACTGAAGGGTGTACATTGCTATTGTGTAAAAACAGAAGATTTCTATAAAACAATATGATAGGTTAACTTACAGGTTATTTTCATGATTAAGAAGCAAAAATCTATAAGATGCACCCAAAAGTATTCAGGAAGCAAAATCTTTGTTTTTCAGTGAAATCCACATAGAGCATTTTATCACATTACTAATTATCAGATTATTTTTATCTGGGCTTTATGAATTTCTAAGATACAATGGCCTGTTTTTAGAGTATTACAAAATCATTATTAATGCACATACTAATGAATATTGTACATAATCCAGATCTGAGGGATGAGTACATGAATGAGGAATATTATTTATACTGAGTGAGACCACTGATTCATCCATCCAGGATCTACATTCATTGACTGGATGGTCAACTCTTTCACACAGGATTTCTCCAATTTTAGTTACAGAGGATGGGTTTGAAACTTTGTCCTGTAGCAAAATATATTCTCTTTGAGTTATAGCCATTCACTTAAAAATAAGGGTGGACAGCGTCATGAATAACAAGCACAGCTAAGAGGTAATGACACTTTCAGATCTATAGTGCCTGGGATGAAGTGTTGTTTGACTGACAATGATGCAACTGCAACTCCCACATCAGCTATGATTGATTCTGATTTCTTGGAAAATAGGGTTTCAGTATTCACTGTTTGTTCCTCTTGGTAACTTTAGTTTTCCTTTAATTCCAGTTTCAGAATGCTTGTTTTTTTAGAAAATGGTAAGAAATGACATAATCAAATACAAAACAGTTATATTTTTACATCTTTTTTAGGACTTTAAAAAGTGTGAGACCAAATGAAATATAGTACTGGCGAATCTGTTCAAGCCTAAACATGCCAAATCAAAAACACAGTTCAGAGGTACAATGGAGAACCCTGGAGGGGAGAGCTGATCTGTCATTTATTTCTCCTTGAGCTGATGCCAAAATTTTGCTTTCACTTATCCCAGTCACAGTAGCAAAGGGTGTGAACTAACTGCCAGGAGAAAAGGCCCACAAGGAAAAGAGTTCCATCCTCTTGTAGACATCTTCTCTGCCAATCAACTCTCAGGTTTATAGAGAGAGTTTCAACATAAGATATTGCCAGTACTGCATTTAAGTTGTGGTCTCTGTTGCTCTTAAACTAGGTTTCTGACATGTAAATGGAATAAAGTCCCACCAAGCAGAGAGAGTCAGCAAATTTAATAAAGCCCTCTGAAGCATGTAAACTACTATAGTTGTTCTCTTCTGATTAATAAATGAGTACTTTGAGCCAAAAATGGATAGAAACAGACAAATGCTTGTTTTCCTTGTCAGTAAACAACATCCCCTGTATATTAACCAAGATCTATCTGGCATCTCTCATGTTATTTGCCTATTCCAAATATGAGGAGAATATTAATACCGCCAGCACGTTAATATTTGATCTTTGTTTGAGAATTATACTTGGTTTACAAGTGGGTGATGAACATTGGAGTTTCACCTGCCCATCCCATTTTATATGCAAGAGCAAGGGACTCCCTGGGGGGAAAAATCCACTTCACAGCTTGGTTTTAGCCATTACAGGTAATTGAGCCCAAAATTTCTATTGCTAAGCAAGACAGTTGCTAATTGAGTTTTGCTCCATTTTGCAACCTTTCTTGCCACAGTTGTTAAGTGAATCACTGCAGTTGTTAAGTTAGTAACACGGTTGGTAAGTGAATCTGGCTTCCCCATTGACTTTGCTTGTCAGAAGGTCGTGAAAGGTGATCACATGACCCCAGGACATGGCAACTGTCATAAATACGAGCCAGTTGCCAAGTCTGAATTTTGCTCACATGACCATGGGGATGCTTGTAAGTGTGAAAAATAAGTGACAAGTCATTATTTTTCAGTGCCTTTGAATGGTCACTAAATGAATGTTGAAAGTTGAGAACTACCTATATACACGAATAGCTTTATTGTAATACAGCTATGCAAAGCACTTGAAGGAGGCCTCTTCTAATGCATGTTATTGATAATGAATCAGCTTTCTTTCAATTCTTAAAGCATATGCATCTTTTGTAATGCTTGCATGGCTGTTTTAAAAAGTTTTTCCCCTCTGGCTATTGTGGAGTGGAGTGCATGCAA
>JANHFL010002030.1:92344-107615 GCA_032468155.1 Oxyrhabdium leporinum | reverse complement strand
GCTGTGCTGGTCTCTGACCACCTCTCTAGCTTGACGGGCTTAAATCTGATTCTCACACTGCAATGTTCTAGAGATAAAACTGTCAACATTCAGTGTCTTCACTGCAGGGCGAAAAATCACGAAGCTTTTGATTCAGTATCGGCAAGACAACCTCAATCTATCAATGAGTTGAAGCAATTCCCAAAAGCAGTGCCCACATACTTCCAAACCATCGTTGTGGCTTAGATACATTTTTTTAAAAACAAATTTTCAAAAAAAAATATTTCTAAACATACCTATTGCACAGTTCTGAAATCCTCAATAAATTGAGTTTTCCTGATAAAAGTTGGAATTTGTCATGGAAAACATTTTTGTTTTGTTTTGTTTTGCTGAGGTCAAATTTCATAAATATGCCCCTGCAAAAAGTATCCCTTTACACAATGAGTCAGAAAGCTCATAGAATTGACTTTATTTAGAGAAAGAATTCTGGGGAAGTTTTCATTTTAAAAAAGTGATGTAACAATCTTACAGGGACAAACACCTGTGACCACTTCTGACTAAGTTCATGTTACAGAATCTTCAAGTGTTCAGTCACTGATGGCCCACATAGAGGTCATGGCACAATTTATAGGACATTTATCCAAACTGATCTGGGCCATCAATACTAACACAGCATGCCACCACATGAAACAATTCAGGATTGGATTGGATTTGGACTGAAGGTGTCTTTATTTAAGGCTGTTACTTCACAGCAGGGAAGAACAAATTACTATAACTGCAAGCAGTTGTAGACACTCAAGGGTAGCTATGTCTTGACTTTTTAGTGAACAGCAACACTGAAGATGCACCAGGCTGCAGCAGCAGAGTTGACAGTCAGGTGCAAGTGGTACCTAAATTTGTGTGCCGTTATGAAGGGCATCATCATCATCTTGCAGCCCACATTTCAGGTGCTTTAAGATCCCAACGCAGTAATTTCTTTTCCTCTGCTCTGCAAAAATATACAGTAGGTACCTAGTGGCCTTTCCCCACTCTTGTGACTTGCCTAGAACAGAATGTAGAGGAGTAAGACCGGGATACACAAGAGGCAAAGCCAGGTCAGCTTGGCTCACGCACAATTGACTTCTGCGGCACCTTTAATACACGTCCCACATGTACAGTGAATAGATCCAAACCAGAGGCACACAAACTAAAGCTTAACTTTTTACTAGCTACTCTTATATGTACAGCTGTATAAGTTCAAAAAAGCTCTCCCGTGGATATATACAAAAAAAGATGTTCATCCATTGGTCTGTACATAGAATTTCCAGTGATGAACCCTTAAGGCTGACACCTCTGTCCCAAGAGGTCACCAGCACTTCATTCCTACATTTTTACAAAAAAAGAAAAAGAAAAAGAAAAAAGCCAAACAAAAAAAGGTAGATGCTTCCAGAATTCTTCTGGTACTGTCTCGCATCCAAGTTTTTTCAGGGTTCACTATTCAGTCTATAATAAATTCTTTCAATCTTGATGTAGACATGGAAGCTCGGACAGGCGCCGTGTGCTTTTAGTCACTCCAAAAAGAACTCCGCACCAAGTGCTGAAACCAAAGCACCCCAAAAGAAACGGGAGCGAAGCACGTCGAGAGGCCAGCTGCCCGAGGAGAGACGGGTCTCAGTCAGAAGCAGCGCAGATCCCTGCTCTCCCAACAAGGCGCTTCACTGCCGGTATTCCAGCTCATCCACGCTGATCACTTTGGAAGGCATGGACGGGAGGGGCTGCTGTAAGACGTCCGAACCGAACCACTTCGCGAGGCCAACGGGGGAGCCACTTCGCTGGGCAGCGGCACGATGGTCGACCTGCGAGTGCATATGAGGCAGTCCAGTCCGAGAGGAGACAGGGGGGGGAGTGGTCTGCACCCCGACAGCAGACGCTTGTGTGCCGGCGCCTGAAAGAGAGAGAGAGAGAGAGAGAGACCAACCACCTTGTGTTACAGATCTGGGATGAAGACGGGGCATGACTGGCCTTGGCAAAAAGAACCTTTAGGACTCCTCCAAGGGAGGCCCGTTACCTGAGCGCTGTAGTTGCTGCTGCATCATTGCCAGCTGCAAAGGTGTCGCTGAGCGAGGATTCAAGAGAGGGTGGCCAGCTGTGGTTAGCGGGTAGCATGGTTGACCAAGGAGGGGAGCAGATACTCCCTGTAGGTGAGACAGGTCAACCCCGGGAGGAATCATACCTGTTGAATGGGATCATACCGTTTTTAAGCAAGGACCCTCCACACTTAGTACTTTCACATTGGTGCCTCTCAGGGGGCCCCTCCCCACAAGTCAAGGATGAAAGGAAGCAGCACCCTAGAACAACCGTTTGTCAGCTGAGAGGGGCAAAGTTCTTAACTGGTGCCTTGCCCATCAAAGCCATTTCAGAAAGTTTGTGAATCATCCACAGCTGGCGCATCGTAAGGCAAACACAGGACCCCTAACTGCTCCCTCATGGTTATGAAAATTGGCACAGGATGCTTGCACTATCCCATTCTTATCAGAGAGCATGTTGCGCTCATAGATAACAACAGAAAACACTGGGCTGCCTATTGGATGCAGCTGCTCAACTTTTATACCACTCACAGAGTTTCCAGATGACAGAATGCGCAAGGCTAAATGCAGTAACTGCCCTTGTGAGAAAACAAACTCCTAACTTGCAAGTAGATCAAAAGAGTGTGCGTGCCTGCATGTATGTGCATGCTAGTCTTTCAGCCGCGCCTGAACAGCCCCATGTAGAAACGCTGGGCATAAAGGAAGGGCGGACTGGTCAACGAGGCCCCTTCAGCCAGGAGTGAAGGTGGAGCGTACCTGCTTGCAGCAGAGGAGGAAGGTGCTGTGGGTGAATGCCTTGTGCCAGCATCCTCTGGACCAATCCTGGGGGCAACTGGTGAGCAGGCCGTACCATCGGAACATGAGGAACCAGGGGAACCTGGTGGATTGGACGGAGGAAAGTATTCCCTGGAACCGGAGAAGCCATCGTAGGAGTTTTTCTCCCGGTAGACTTTGGCCTGTAGTCCTGCTCTTTGGTGCAACGGTTGGCTTGAGAAAGGGGGGTGGAACACGTGGAACGCTGCAGGGATGTTGTTAGCTTGGGAGCTGCGGAGGGCGAGTTCTCCTGATCGACGTGATCTGTGCACCTGGATGGCAAAAGACTCTCTGCAAAGGAACACAAAAGAAGCCGAGCTCAGCCATCACCTGCAATGGCAGGTGCGATCCTCTTCTCGGCGTGAAGAAGTCTTCTTGGCCAACTGGAGTCAAGGGAAAACATGAAGGGTGGAGGCGAGCTCAAGAGCACAAGCACCCCAGGTGTGGTTGCAACCCTCCTTGGCCTGTAACTGCAGCTTTGTACTGTCCCATAGCTGGAGGAGCTTTTCAGCCTTTGGATGAAAGAATATTTGTGCTTTTCCCTTACATTATGTGTCTGTTCTCTGGCTGTAAGATCTATTCCATGGACAAATGTCTTATTGGAGGAGCAGCCAGAGTGATGGCCTTGTTCCTAAGTCCAGGAATAATTTACCAACATATCTAAGCATTCCTGGAAGTCTGGAGATGGAGCCATGTGTTATTTGTTAAGTCTCCATAATCCCTCTGGATCTCGGATACAATGGCCAAGTCTAGCAAGCTCTCCGATTAGATAAAAGTCCCCTTCAGAAACTTCTTAAGGAAGCCAAGAGTTTCGTACTCTTGACTCTCCCTTTTTAGCGCCTTTTAGGAATCATTTTTCTTTATGCAGATCTGAGCAAACGTACCTTCTGCTGTCCTCGGACCTTCTTCTCTCTCGCTTGATTTCAACTTGCTTGCATGGGGCTCATCTTTGCTCTTGTCTTTGCTTTCATACATCTTGCGTATTACTGAGGTAGGAGTAAAGGAAGGAGATAGCTGCAAAAGCATAAACCAACAATTAGTATTGAATATATTTGCCCCCAAATAACCAGTTTTGGTTATGTTTCTGGGCCCAATAAATGCAATAATAATAATAATATAAGACAAAAAAGCATAAATAATCAGGGTGAATTAGAATGGAAAATTCTGCCAGCCCTCTCCCCTCAAGCACACTAAAGTAAATCTGCCTTCTATTTGTTTGACCTTTTCAGATTACATCCTTTCCTTTCATCTGGCATCCATCGTACAGAACTTGAAAACAAAAAGCTCCCACATTTTTGCAATGCCCGGTGTGACACTGACCATGCTAGTGATGGAAGCAGCAGCGGTCGGAGGAGAAGAGGCGTTTCCTCGGAGCCCCAGAGAGGCAGGAGACTGAGTCATGCGCGGCTGCCTATCAAACAGAAAGTCACGTTAGAACATCCTTCTCTGCCTGCAAGGCAATCAAATCCTGGCTGAAGGTTTTCCAGCAAGGAATGGCAGGTTTCTCCTCTTGCTCCACTCTACTTCAAAGGTGGAGAAACCGAGGTAGGTGGGCAGGCAGTTTGACATTTCTTTAGCATTATCAACTTCCAGCCTGAATGTTAAGCTCACCGGTTCCTGAAGCCGTCTCGGTTTTTATCCATCTGTAGTTTGCCAAAACCTGGTTGGTAGAAATTTGGCACTTGCATAGCTAGGTCATGCGGAAGAGAGAGACCTTCTAACGCAGCTTGCTGCAACTCAAGAGGATTCATCTGAAATCAAGAAAGCTCCAATCAGCCAAGAGCCTGACCAAGAGGGTGTTTTGCTGCTTCTGTCTGCGGTGACGGTGGACACTGGTCTTTGCTGTCTTCAGATTCCTGCTACTTCACAATTTTCTATTACAAAGTAGGCACACCACTCACTGCTACTCTGCAGTGTGTGTGTCATGCTACACCACACTCTTGTTTCTCCTATAACAATTTCATCTGGTACATTGCAGGATTTACTTCCATTTAAAAGGAGGCCCCATGTATATAGATTAAACTAGACCGAGGCCACCTCTCAGAGCTGTGGCACTGTGAATACTATCAAATACACTCTCTAAATAAGTGTCCTGCTATGTCACAAGTGTTTACATATTCTAAAGTATGTTATCTTTTTCCCCATTGCTTCACACAATCCTCATTTCTTGGATCCCATTAAATGTGGTTTTTCCCATTGTCACCATCCTCTTAAATAATCAGGAAAAAAACGGTTATTGGTGTGTGCGTTTTGCCGTTCCATACCTCCCAGCGTTTTCAAATTCAAACCTTTATTGTCAATGCACAACATGTGTACAATGAGATTGGCTGAGCCTTAGTGCACCCCCCCAACACAATACATCTCAGTAACTCACAGCGAACGAAAATCCCTAAACCAATAAATCATACTAACAAATACACAATCCTCTATAGACAGACGTGCATGACATGACATTATATTATATTGCACCAGTGTGGACATGTTGTACCAGCCCTGCAAGTCTATCACACTACATACTTATGGTGTTATTTTCCATGCAGGAGTCTGACAGCCCACGGATAAAGGCTGCTCTCCAGCCCGTCGGGGCGACTGGCTATGCTCCTCTCTCTCCGTCCGGATGGAAGGACAGTAGAGATGCTGAGCAGGGGGGGAGAGTCGTCCCTGGGGACTTTCCTCACTCTGCTAAGGCAGCGAGTCCTGGCGGTGTCGCCCGGTGGTGTCGGGGGGCAGCCCACGATGGTTTGTGCCATGCTCATCACCCTCCGTAATGTCTTTCTATCCCCGGCTGTCAAGCTGGCATGCCATGCCGTTATGCGATAAGTCAGGATGCTTTCTATTCTGGACCGCCAAAAGGAGGGCGTCAGTTCTTGTTCCACCTTGTTTTTCTGCAATGTTTCTAAAATATTGGTCTCCCAGAGCAAAATGCTCTGACCTCCAGAATTAGGAAAGGCATGGCAAATTATTCTGTATATAAATTCAGGAGAAACATTTCAGCTGCAGAAAATGCAACATTTTACTCAGTTGGATGAAAGTGTTCCCTCTAGATCAGGGGTCTGCAACCTTGGCAACTTGCCAGCACTCTGGGAGCTGAAGTCCACAAGTCTTAACGTTGCCTAGGTTGGAGAACCCTGATCTCGATCACAAACTGAATGGTTTTGGCGTTGTGCTTCCATGCTTAAAGCCAAGTGAGATGGAGAGGAGCCAGCTCCTTCCCCTTACCTGAGCAGCAGCGGCTGGGCTCACCGGCTTTCGAATCCCCTGAAATGGATCAGTAAGCAACTGCTGCGCCCCTGGTCCAAAACCTAGAATAAGATAATGAGCAATTTCACCAATAAGACTTTCATTCTGTGGAAAATGCAGTTTCTACATGATTTTGTTTTAGAACAAGCATCTTTCACTGGAGGAGATCAGAATGCCAGCCTGCTTAGCTACTGATTATAGGAAACAAGCGGAAAACACAGGATGTTTTAGCAATTAACTCTGGTAAGGATTGCCAATTTGCTCAAGTACAGAATTCTTTTTAAACAATAGTTCTAATGCTTTAAAATAGTAAAAAACACACCTGTGGGCAGAAAGGCAAGTCACACTCTCTCCCCTGAAAGCAACACACAGTGAAACCAGCCAAGAGGTTTTCTTCTGCATTTGTGCTTAAACTTTACTCAGAATCTGAGTCTGGCTTATTCCAATCAGAAATTTTCAGCTACTCTGGACCTGCAGCCTATTGGGATGCTACAGCAGTATTTCTGGGCGAGGGACTGGATCAGGTAAACTCCACCAGGTCCCATCCATTCTATGACCTGATCTCACAGGAGGGTCATGCTTCAGACACGAACTACCGTCTAGGCTACAGAAAGTACCAGAGCAGGAACGTTTCTCACCAACTGGAGATGGGATGCGATGCCTCAAGTAGTCAGCTGAAGCAGCCCGAGTGGGAAACATCTGTGAGATGGGAGGCTGAGGTGGAGAGGAGGCTCTCTGGGTAAGGAGGGAGGGAACAGGCTCCAAGCCCCCCATCAAGGTGCTGAGGACATTGGATGACGTCTGCCTGCAAGAAGGGGAGGGCCCCAGGATCTCCTTGGGAAGAACACAGCTCTTTTAAACCTCCAGCTATGCATTCTGTATTTTTCTGACAGTATAATTACAATTCTCACAAATACCGTAGCTCTCGGCTTAGGGCACTGGAAACCTCTATCAATAAATTTGCAAGAAAACCAACAGGTATCAAGTTGAGGTGTGGGGTCCGCTGAAGGCATTTCAAACTCCTAAAAATGACAGTTTGCTAACTGTTCTTTCGAGGGGTCTGTTAGTAGGGCATAGATTGATTCTAAGCTCTGCAAAAGCTGAAAGGAGGAGGTGCGGAGAAGAACGCTGTTCTAACACCACTCGGTCATATGCAGTCAGAGTAATTAAATCAGTCTTCAAATAGTGCATTCTTAATTTACAGATGTTACATGATTGTTGTATGTCTTGTGGACCATATAAAACAGATTTTAGAACAATTAAAATGCTCTATTGATCACTATAGCCAGAAACGTTTTCAACAGGAGTCTGAACAAAATAAGAGATTGTTATAATACCTGCAAGATATTCTTTGTAGCTGCCTGGCCCGGCATCTCAGAAGGTGATATCAGTGGGTTTTCAGAAGTTTGCTGAAAGGAAAACAACATGCCTGCAATCTCTCCCTCTTGCTAAAGTTCACTGTCTGAGCCAAACTCAACCAGTGTCCATCACCACATGCAAAGGGAAGCGCCCTTCAACCGATGAGATGCCAAGTGTCTATTTTGCCACCAGGTGTGCGGCCACCAGACTCAGGCAATCTTAAAGGCCATGGCTGGGTTGCTCCCTAGCAGTCCAAACACTTATCTGGCCGATTTAATCCAAAGTAACAAACCAGCACTACATCATCACCAAAGTGTTTGGACAATATTTAGTAGTACCTCATATGCCCGATTTGGATCTTCATACTTTGTTTGCATGTGTGAAATTACTAATCTGGTCTTTAATACATTTAATAAATTCTATTGATAACAAGCCATAGAGGTTCTGCAGTGTTTGCAGCTGAATTTGCCTGCTAGCAAGATTAAACATTAAGGGAAGCCTTCCCTCCTAAATTTTCAATTAATTAAAAAAATCCCCACAATATTCTTCCAAGGATTGTGACTATGTAAAAGCAAATGATGTCATCCTTTTGTTCTGTAACATATTGTTCAATTATGTCAAGATGCAGACTTAAAATCCAGGCAATTAAAGTTTACTGCCCATCGCATTTTATAGTCGGGCTCTTAGATCTGGGTGTCAGCAGCCTTCAAGACGAGGTAGACCTCATTCCTTCAAACAGTGCAAGATAACAAATTTATGTCATGCTAACAAATAATTTAAATCTGTGTCTTTTCTCTAGCTTTAGTAAAGAAATATTTAGGGAGTCTCCAACTTGATCTCATGGCACCTCTGGAATTTTGAAGTAGTATAATTTTCAATTGTAATATGTTTTCTGTGGTGGGTGCAGTCACAAGGATCAACTTCTCAGGAAAGTAAACGAGCGGGAATAATTTGCCCAAGAATATCAATAAAAGGCAAAGCCAGGCCATGATCTAGGACTGCTATTTATTTGAATTTACTATACTTTTCACCAAACGCTCCCACCACACATGATCCATTCATCCAGGTTCCTTTGCCGTCTTTCTGGGCAGCGGCCCCCAACCTTTTGGGCACCAGGGACCGGTTCTGTGGAGAAAGATTTTTCCACAGACTGGAGGGGGCCATGGTTTCCTGTCCTGCCTGCATCCCGTGGACGCTTGTTTGCATGGCCGGATTCTGACAGTGCTGGACCACGGATTGGGGGTTGGGACCCCTATATTAGGGTCCACCCTTCTCCTCATTCTCCAACAAACAGATTCCACCCATGGCGCTGGGGTGGGTAGGGTGGAGGGGATCCCTTCCCTGGATGTGGAAGCAGAAGAGCTGGTGAGAGGCTTTACTGGGTGGCTGGATTTGATGACCTCGGGGACCCCTCCCAATTCAATGTTTCTGTGACTTAAGGTTACATGTCCTGGTGAAGTATGAGTTTGGAGGCCACCAACGTTTTATCTAAGGAGTCCACAGAGATATACCACACGTCTACCAGGATGCAAGATTTGCTCTTCTTGACGATTCAAGGTGCCAGTTGGCATGTCTGACTAATCAAGGCAGCCCCAAAAGGCAGCAGCCACTGCAGCTATGGGCACAATATGCTCTCACCAGCCTCGGCCTGAAATTCTCTCCGATCTCTGCTCTACCCTCTCACAAAAGTTATCTTGAGTTCAAAGGATCTGTATGTCCCTGGACTCCTTTTCAAAGGAGAGTTTTCTCCTCTTGAAGATCCACCAGCCAAAGAGCAAGCAGCAAGAAAACTGCTTCTGCAGAAGAACCTGACAGGAGCCACAACTGAGGATTTTTCTTTACATTTACTTTTCTATCGCATGGAACGAGACCGTCTTTTATCAACAGACGTATCAACTGTAAACAGACCTCAGAGCTTATAAAAGGAGCACCATGAAGGATACTAGAGAATTTTGTTCAGTTTATGCATTACAGTCAGCTATTTTTTTACACATGGTTTGTTGAGGAAGACACAGCCGCCTGCTCCCTGGCATCAATACTAAAGCATTAGCCATGGTTTACAAACCACAATGGCTGGATTCATCTATCATACAATACAGAGCAGAGACAGCTTTGTGAGGTACAGTAGTGCAGCAGCAATCTCCTCGGACAGGACACATTTAACTGTGCTGGCAAAAGGGCAAGGATGCTTTTTCCCCTCTCATTCAAAGCCGTCAGCAGTAGAGTGCTCCAAATTAGATCAAGCAAAAACTCAACATATATCCACTTCCTAAGTGACATTTGCAGGACAAATTTTCCCCAGAACAAACATCTAATTCAGGTGCAGGTGCAGCTACCTGCGACTGTGTGCCTCTCACCCTGGGACCTCCCCTCGGTGCATCGGAAATCCTAGAAATAGGATTTGCTGGGGAAGGGATTGGTTTCCATCTAAACGGAAGCAAGTAAGGTTTTTTTCTTTTTTTTAAAAAAAAAAGTATCTTTAGTCACCGAGTCTACTCAAATGCTTAAGCATTATGAGAGACTGAAATGGAATTAGCATCTCTGGTGCCAATGCTAGCTTTATAGAACAGCTATCCATGAACATTGAAAGTTGGGCAGTCACATACATTTGTCCAATAAATAAAACTACAAAATGAATAAAAGCTTCTACTTTGGAACGCTCGATGCAGATCCTTTTGGACCCAAACAATTAGATTGCTAGAGCATTTTTTTAAACTGCTCATCTACATATCAATTTGTATGCTGATGTGTAGTGAAACGGAACACTTATTATATAAGTTGTGCGCCTTACACCTCCGTATAATACGGGAGATGATCACTATGCAGCCCAAGATCAGGAGTGGTGGACTGGATAACTTACATTGACTTTGGGTTGTGAAGGTAGAGTTCCGCTTGCCTTCATGGTGCTGACTAGCTTGTTGAAGGCAGACATGTCCCCGTCTTTAAAGTGCCGTGAATCAGCCACATTTAGGGACTCCTCCATCCGCTCTGCCATTAAGGGGGCTGCAGTTTTCCCCTCCTGATCCATTTTCAGGCCTTTCAGCCCAGCTTCTACTTCCTCCACTGAAAGGACAACCCCTGAATGTGCTGGAGGGGGGGGAAAAAAAAGGTGGGGGAGGGGGGAGGAGGATGGATAATGAAGAACTAGGTGCAGATTTAGGATCTACAGAGCGTGTTAGAATAGTTTGTAAGCAGGTTCCACCTTTATTCGGGAGGGCTATTAAAATAACAGGGGTTCCAAAGACATGCTAGGAACTAACATTCCAGGGCAACTAAATCTGAAATAAATTTTCCAGGGCATCTAAATAGCAAAATAATCAAATAAGGGAGGGGATCATGCAGACCGAGGAAATCAATGGATTTTTCAATCATCGGGATGGTAAAATTTCTGGATCTGAAGTGAAAATAATTAGGCAGCAAACACGTTTGCACAATTTAATGCACACACAAGGGAAACAAAAACAACCAGCTATACATGCTCACAGTACACAAGCCTCACTGACACAAGCAGCGCTTTACAATGGCACTTTTCAAGTGTATTTTACCCCAAAACGTAAGAGAGATTGTGAAATCTGCCAGTAGAGCAACACGCTTTTTGAACAACAATTTCTTCCAAGAATTTGTAATGGAAACTCAGTGCCGGTGTATCTGAATCATTGGGGCTTCTAATATGTGATGCGGCGGGAGGGATTAAAGTACAAACAGAAGACACCAATGAAGCCTGCGTCATCTCACTCATTTCCACTTCTGAGCAGAAGCTCACACTAGGGAGCAAACACTCTGTTGTGCAGTTGGCAATTCTTTGGGCTACACAAACACTAACTAGAGTGCAATTCAACTGGGTCAGTACCGATTCATCCAATTTATATAGCGGCCCATCTCACCAAACAAGCAATTCTGGGCGGCATACTTGTGCCTTGCAGGTTTTGCTGCTAAGCAACACAACGGGACCCCGCAAGCCCTTCACAGTACACCTTCCTTTCCGTGGGCCAGGTAGGCTTGCTTTGGAATGACAGTAGGGTACCTTCCCAGGCTGGCTTTGAAAGACAGCTTTTTCCATCCACGAGGCTTTTTCTATGCATTTCATTTTGGTCAATCAGATTTGAGAAATAGCTATTTCCTCTCTTGCAGAAGCAGCCCTTGAATTATCCTCTGTCTAACGATGGAGGACACGTAGCGTCAAAGCAGCTGTAAAAGCCTGCCAGTCCAGAGTTTGGCTTACTCCGCTGGTCGTGTCTGCTAGAGAGGCGGCATCTGTTTGGAGGAACGGAAGTGGCTGGCACAGCCAAGCCAGAGTCCCTAAAAGCAGCTCGTCTTGGCCAGACAGTTCCAGGCAGGAGGAGAGGAGGGAATTCTGAAGCAGAAGACCCCCTTGGCCTGGGTTTCCTCAACAGAAACCCTGGGGCAGACAGACCTGGTGGCTAAGGCGGCAACCCAGCAGCCACGGAAGGAGAGGCCTAGTTCCAATTTGCTTCCCTCCGTCTTTCAAACACAGTAATATTCAGCAATATTTCAGGTGGAAGCCTTGAGCCCGCAAAAAAGGCTCGGGATTTATATAGCAAGATGCCCTTGTTGCAGGACCAAACCCTCCGTTTTCCAGCATGCACATTCATTAGCCAAGCTGCGAAACAAAAATAAAAGTTCTGCTCTCCACGTAATTGGCCACACAAAGCAAAAGATGCAAACGGGCGTTCAGCACCGGGCACATGCCTGTATCTGTTTCAAGTGGCCAACAGACTTGGTCCCGAAAGCCGGCCGGGCTGCTTGGGTGCCCATATGCCACATGCAGGTCTTCCAGGCCAGTTGCTCACAGGTAAAGGTGGACCTCAATAATCAGCACGGGATTCCAGCAGGAAGACTAAGAGCTAAATCACCTCCTTCTGCAATTCTTGTAAGCATGGCTTGCCACTTCATGTGCTAGTTCCCCCCCCCCCCTTTTAAATGTTCCTGTTTTATAGCAGATCCAGAGATGCCTCAGGTAGCTGCTGAAGCTTTACTAAAACTTTTGAGGCAGCGGAGGCTGGAAGCAAGTTTGGCAACAGCTTATTTATTTATTTAGCACATGGTATTGGCAAGAGCTGCTCAAGAGGCAAGGGTCCGAGTGCTCAGTGGTTCCATCGTGGCCTTAGATGCAACGCAGGCCCAGAGAGGAGCTTCACCCACACCAAGACGCCCAGGCCAGGCAATTAATTGCAAGTCAACAAATACCCCGGAGGACTCCGGAAGTGAGCCTTAGCACTTCCTGCATGGAAAGGAAAACTTGGCCCTTGGGCCTGTTTTGGGCAGAGGTACAACAGCAGAACGGAAGACTTACTGCTCTCTCTCAGCTTCTCCTTGTTGGCTGAGAGACTCGAGAGGAGAGGCTTTAAGTCCACTTTAGCTTTCTGTAGCATCTCTAAGATGTCCACTTTGTTTTCAGAATGATCTTCCAAAGGAATAGGAGCAAAGTAGTTTCCAGAGTTCTGACCAGGGGACAGAATGCCTTGCTCTAGACCTGAAACAGTAAAAACCAGGACTGCCTTGTAAGTTTTGCGGCTAAGTAACACCATGGGAACCCAGCAAGACGTTCATGGGCTGCAACAGCAATTTTCAAGCCATTCCTTTCCATGGGCGAGATGCGACCGCTTGAAAAGGAAGAAGCAACCAACAGCATGAGAAGCTCACAATCCTACAGCTCTCTACAAGGCACGGAATGGTGGCTGAAAGGACAAGACACAGTTACCTGCCAATCTCTCCAACTCTTCGTGGGGCGTAGATCTAAGACTACTTGAGCGGCTTCCAGATCGACTAGGATTAGAAAACCAGCGGCTGAACCTACTGGCAGACACAGAGCCTTCCCCCAGCACATCTTCTATCATCTATAGCATGAGGGGAAAGGAATATTATTTCAGACGGCGACAGAACAAAAGTCTGAGAATTGTGAATAAGACGTAGCACTTATTATTAAGCCCTGCAAAATCCTCTCCCCTGTACCAGATGGCTACTGCCTGAATTTGTGACTCTCCACTCTCCTAACCAGACATACGAGATGGAGGCCAGTTATGTCTCTTTTCTGGAGCTCTATCCATTTGTGTGCTTGATCCCAAAGGCGCTTGGTTCAGCAGCTTGCATTTCATGTTTCAGCTGCAGAAACAGGACATTTTTTAGAAGTCCATGAAGGCGTAGAAACAGGATTTTCAAACCCATGTTTTATCAGTGTATCAAGCATATTATGCACCAAAGCTACATTTGTTGAGGAAAGAAATGGGAGTCACTCTGCTTCCCATTACAGAGCTCTCAAAATTGTAGTGGAGCCAAACGGCTAATATAGTCAGCTGTTCTCTACATATTTTCTGGATGCTTCATCAACTATCCAAAATGACCTGCTAAAATACAGCACAACCAAGAGGCGTCACTGAGTCCACATAGGACGTCTAGCCAAGGTTTTGATCACTTTCTTCTAAAGCCATTTTCCTTTAATAGGAGCACAGACATCCCTGCCAACTGCTCACAAGAGAAGCTTGCACCTTACCTCTTAACTACCTTGTTTTTCTACACAGACAAGCAGCTGTTAGCCCAATGTGTAAACTTAAGTATTATTATCTCAGCTCTGGGTTTATATTATTTTAAGTTCCCATTTCCTTTTAGGCAGGGTTGTTTAATTAAGAGGGAGGGAGAGCAGAATTAACTGCAGAGGCTGCCGTGTTGCTGCCAAGTGGTGTCGCATCCAGGGCCATTTCCATTTCAAAGGCGGCTTCTGGCTCCACAAAGATACCCAAGAGATTCTCAGAAAGGTAGAATGCGAGTGGCTGCTCTTTAAAAATGTACCAACACAGGAAAAAATGAAACCGTTCAAGCAAATGATAAGAGGGTTTGGCAGAGGGCAAAGAGAGTTGGAAGGCCAATTTTTATTATAAATTTGTTTTGTTGTACTTTTGATCCCTTCCCACTACTTTGAGCTTAAATTCTTAGCACTACGCTGCCTTCAGGCCAGGATTGTATTAATCAATGCAGACATACAGTAGGATTTTTTTTTTTTTTAAAGGAAACCAATTTTAGCTTTGCTATTCTGATCCACGTAAGACTTGGTTAAGCAACAACCAACTTACTGGAAAGGTTTTGACTTGAAATTCTGCAAAACAAAAGCAGGGACAGCTGTTCTGGGCCATGTGGGAAACGGACTGCTCAGTCTGAGCTCAGGGAAGGGTCGGCTGCTCTGGACATGCCTGGGACCGGTCAGCAGAGATTAGTCTGAAGTCAACTTTTCATTATGTGTTGATTATTTAAAGGCAATTGGGCCAAGACAAAAGAGTCCGGATAGGAAAGTTATTTAAAATGGACACCGATGGTCAATTGGTTCCAGTTAAGTAGAATCCATTCTGTCTAAAGGCAGAGATTCCTGGTGGTAATTTCCTGGAAACTAATTATACCGTACTTTCTGCCTCTCCCTTGTTGCTCTTTTAAATTCAAGCTGCACCGATTAATCAACAAGGAGCATTTCGGCCAGCTCAAGTTAACAGCTCGGCCCATGTATCAAGACTGAGGCGATGTATTAAGTCACAGCCTTAATCACAATTTGCTTACGATATCACACCAAGCCAGAGTTTATAAACCACAATGGTTGGGTTCATACAGAAAGAAAACTAAATCGCATTATGGTTTAGTGCAATACGTGAAAGGATCTGAAGCTCTTCCACCAAAAGCAAAACGAAGAAGATTCTTTTTTTATTTCAGTCGTGTCAATTTTAAATCCGGATTCACACGCCAGGTCTTAGACCAGGGGTCTCCAACCTTGGCAATTTTAAGACTCGTGGTCATCAAACCCCCCCCCATGC
>JANHFL010002030.1:70517-85082 GCA_032468155.1 Oxyrhabdium leporinum | reverse complement strand
AGGCAGGCAGGGGCGGGGCCAGCCAGAGGTGATATTTGCCGGTTCTCCGAACCAATCAAAAGTTTCCCTACCGGTTCCCATGAACCGGTGCGAACCGGCTAGATTTCACCTCTGCAACTCCCCGCCCAAGCAGGAGACTCTACACCATTTCTGACAAATGGTAGTCCAATCTCTTCTTGAAAGTCTCAAGTGATGAAGCTCCCACAACTTCCCTTCTATTGGTGTCTGGCAAAAAGTGATATTTAAGCTCAAGTACAAGACATTGCTCTTTCTAATGAAAAGAAATGAATAGGATTTTCTCCTCTCGCTATATGCTATATTTTATAGACATATATATTGCTTTGGCCCCAGTTTAATAGTTTAGAGCTAGTTCTGTTATACTGCTGAATGAGTAGACCCGGATTCTGTTAGGTTTTGAGGTGAGAATCAATGTAAGGGGGAGGGGAGGGGAGTTGAGGGGAGGGAGGAGGATTCTGAACAGCAAATTATCTAGCAATTATTAAAAAATCAAATCAAAAATATACAATCTGCTTTTAAACAATTGGATTTGTTCCCCAATATAACAAATGCACAATTATTTTGTTTCTCGTGTTATTTAATCTCAGAGTCATATCTCTAGAAATGACACACTATAAATAACTGCAATGGCACTTATCATTTGAAATGATTTCATTATGTTAAATTCTATCATTCAAGCAAAACAGGAATTATAGCGTTAACAACTAATTTTATAAAGAGACCTGAAATTCATCAAATCACTTCTACACAATACAATATGAGACAATGAACATGACTTGATGTTTTACTAATTATAAACAATTGGCTTCTTCAGAGCAGATTTAGATCTTGGCAAAAAAATGCCATGTCCTTACATACTGTCCATGTTCAATGAATGGAATGCTCACTACCCATGATCAATGGATATATAGATATTATTTACTCCATAAATGCTAGAAGTAAATATTTTATAGAGTTCCGGAGAATGGCAGATGAATAGAAGGATAATGAGATATTCTGAAATTTCCATTTTCTAAAGTCATAACTTGAAGGACTGACATAACTAAAGGACTTCTTATAGTCAAAGAAATGGATTTTTAAAATTAAAACATAGGACATTCCCATATCATTGACAGAGATTCCATCAAAACCACAGTCCATTTCAGTGAGGTCTTCATACAATCTTTATCTGGTTGGTTTTGTTTTTGTACAATTTTCTGATTTGCTTCCTTGTTCACTCAGCATTTTTATCCCTCTTCACTTCTCTATGGATTTCTCCCTCATTTCTGATGTTGTTTTTCTTTTCCTTTTCTTTAAAAAAACTTTCTTAAATTTAATATTATTCCATTTCCACAAGAACACAAAAAAGAAATATGCATCAAGCTGAAACAACGAATGTTACATTTGTGAAAGTTTGTGATAGTTTGTGATTTTAAATGCCATAATGTCACTGTCTATCTTATTCTTTCTGTTCTTCTACACACACTTCTTTCCCTAGGAGTGTGAAGGAACCTCTGGGAAAGCCAGATGACCAACAGGGACCATTTGGGAAAGTCCCAAGAAAAACCTAGCAGGAAAAAAAAAAGTGGGTACTTCTTAAATTATCTTCCCTATAGAAATTGTTCTTTAGGAGAACTTTTCTATGCTGAACATTTAGGATGGTTTCTTTCCAAAAATATAATCCTGTTAAGCCTGCAAAGCTTATTATCAATTATATAACAACATTCTTCCATTGTTCTTATTTTCTGTTGAAGGAGGTTACAGATACTTGTGCACAGGTGTACCAAATAAGCAAGAAGACATCTGGCAGGAGAAGCTTTTTAAACATAAAACCAATGACTCAATCCATAGAGAAAAAAGGGGAGTGTACACACATTGTACAAACTTAAGTAAGTGCTACTTTAAGCCTAATCATAAAAGCTTAGACTTGAAAAATGTTTACTTTTACTTAAATAGCACTTTACTTTCCTCAAATAAGATAGGCAAATGTGAGAAAAAACTATAGGCATATAATCCTGTTTGGAAGTCTATGATTTAAGATAAAGATATTGATACGTATTTTCTAGCTTCTTTTAAATGAATCTCTTGGCCTTTTGTAAAGGCTTCTAATTAACAAATGTGTTTGTATGTGCCTTACACAGAAAGAGACAAAGTATAATTTTTTTAAACCAAAAAAATATATTAAAAATGAGGTGATCAGAGGTCACAAAAGGAACACTGAAAATCTGCCATTCTCTAGAACTCTAAAATATTTACTAAAATATTCACTGAAATTGACAGCAATTATAAAATATAGTGTTCTTAAGATACTGGAGGGAGGAAATTAAATAGTCCTATCAATAAAAAATAATCTAAATGGAGTATGGGCATTATTGCACACTTAAAATGCAGGCTCTCATGGTAAAGAAGCTGCCAAATTGCACTGTCCTTTTTGCATTTCTTTAAACAAAGAGCATGCACATTTCAGAGTTGGATCTTGGTCGTACAGGAGGCCTGTGCAACATGTTAGATTCAAAAATAAAAAAGAACTTCATAGATCTCAAAGACACATGACTATCTTCAACTTCTTAAAGTACAGATAATTTCAGAAAGAAGAAAACTCTGGTTTAAGGAATTGTAGATAAGGCCTGTATCTTACCATTAATATGGGGATACAACATAAATCTTTTTACTCTTTTTTGAGAGAGAAGAAAATTCAGAATTTTTAAAAATGTGATAGCTAACTGAGAAACTTATACTCTTTTGTCCATTGACTGTCTGCTGGCTCATCCCTCCTCCCATCTTTTTTCTCCTCTGTTCATCAAATGTAAATATGTAATATATTTGATAATACCAACAAGTCCATCATACCATCTGCCATCGTCTGCAATTGGAACGAATAAGGTACTGTGATAATGCTGTTGCAGAACAGCAAGAAGTTACCAAGCAATGGGAACACTGGACAATATACATCATGTTGCGACATCTTTGGGATTGTATGCATAATATCAGTGGCCACGTTCACAATATCCATGATACTTTTCTACGTTGCATTACTGAAGTTTGAATTGATGGAAAGAACATTTCCACCAGCTATATAATCACAAAGCATCTGATATACCATCTGCAGAACCACTCCACAACTTACATCTTCTTGAGTACCAGAGGAGCTGCCAAACACTGTGAACATCAAAGCAGATATACAACTATTTAACTAAAAACAAAGCTGTGATGAGGTCATAGCAGAAGCACTGAAGTCACGATTATTCTTTATTATGACAACTGCACTTCCTAATTCAGTTGTTCTGTACTTCAGAACAAATATCAAGCACATGGAAGCAAGACAATATCACGTTCGCAAAGCAAGCAATCCTAATCTTCATCTTTAGCAAAGAAACCAGCTACAAATGAAAAAAAAACCTGCTGTCCATAGTCAATAAAATACTGTGTGGACCATCCAACTCTAAATACAAAACAAAAAGTGGCTCATGAAAATCAGGATAGTTTTTGATATCTATGGTGACGTCGGGAGGAGGGGGGGAATTGGTGCTGTCACTGACGTTTTTGATTTACCCAACTACTGCTTATGGCAAAAGGTTTATATTATATATCCCAAAATTCACCTAAACTGCATATGTGGAGGATAAATGGCCAGCATATTGATGAAGTGAAATCTTTTACATATCTGGGCATGATTTTCTAGAGCTCCACAATGCAGTGTACACTAAACTTATATCAGAAAATGGTCAAAAAATAGCAGCCATTTTCACGCTATGCACGTGAATTTGTTGAGGTCTGGTATTCTACCAAAGGAGCAATTAACAAACATATTGACCCAGATACAGCATACGAATATATAAGAAACCAGACCATTCGAACAACCAATCAACAAAAGAACTAATCAGCTACTCAGAATTTAAATATAGTTCCAAACGAACAACCAACTAAACGACCAACTGAGCACACTGGGACACGACATTTATAAGCTAAGAAGAATAGGACAAGACAATCCTTCTAATGATGTTACTAGTCTGGTCATGAAATGTTCAGAAACTCAATTGAAACAAGCTTGGAGAGCAAACCACTGCCAAAACCTAAAACCCAAGCAACAAATATTTTCTATTATTTCAAAATAACAGCCATTATTCAGTCTTTTCACTTCACCAGAGGAGCACAACAAATCCCAGAAGCACTGAAGCTACATTCAGCTAAGACTTGTGGACAATTACTTTTTGGTACCCAGCTATGACCTTACACTTCATATTGCTCTTGAAAGTGTCCTTTTCTATATTCCTAACGGATATATTTCAGGTAGCCACTTGCTTCCTACATGTAGTATTGAGGAAAGAGGGAGGGAAGGCTATCTAAAGTAGAAATTGGTGCATGATTCATAGCATATTGTTTGAAGTTCTTGTTCTTTACCACAGGACTGAGTTCTTTCATTATCGAGGACAATTACAAACCAATATTGCTCAGGACAAGTTCACAAAAACTTTAACATCTCAGCTTTTCCAATGCATTCATAATGATGGGTAATAAATGGGTAATAAACTCAAGAGTTTGCACTCAGAGCATTTAAACAACATATCAAAGACCAGAAAGCCCAACAGGATCACCTAAGAACATTTTTCTGAGCAGTCAAACCTCTTTTTATAAACCGGCAAGTTATTTGCATCACATCTCATTCCAAATTCTGAAGACTGCTAACTTTAGCATCTTTCAATGCTCTCTACACATCAGTTTTAGAGGGCTGATGAAAAAAAACCTCTATGAGCTGAGACTGTGCCCCTGTGGACAAGGGACTGTTGAAACTTCAGTTCATGTTCTGCTGTACTGCAACACTTTACAAGGACTCAAGAACTCACCTTATAATTCCTTATCTGATAAAACACCTGGGAAATTCTGCTCTTTTTTTATGTACAGTTATTCTTATCAGATCAGTATGATTTAGTCTCCTTGAATATAGCAAAATTTTATTATATTGCCTGTAAAATTAGGCACACTTTGATTATCCACTGACAAAGCTACCATCAACTGTAATGTTTTATCTTGTTTGATTTTTACTTTTATTTTTAACGTGTGTTTGTTTGCAATTCTGGTCAGCGACCAGAATTTTTAAAAAGTATTAATATACCAAAATGCAAATATTTCAGTCAGTAATATCACCAGTCCTGCTATATTGGGCTAAATCATGAATGCTTCTGTAGTCAGATTGAAAATTGGAAAGTTTCTTGTAGGAGTCTTTGGCAGTATAGTGATAGATCATAATGAAAAAAGAAATCATGTGTCAACAATATTGCAACCAGCCAACAATAATTGATGAAATATAAAATGGTGGCTGAGATAGTTTGGGCACGTTTGCCTAATAGATCCAGTTTGTTTGCCATAAAGTTACATGGGAACACAAAGATGGAAAGTTCAGCCCAGGGTATCAGGGCAACTCTAGAAAATGTAGATTGTAACTAATCCAGATTATACTTGAATCCATTACAGCAAGGGAGAACACATTTTCGGCAAGGCATTATAGCAAATGCCCATGACTCTGTAGCACCACAGCAGCATATCAGATGTACTCAAGTTCATATAGTTGCTACTTAATTTGTTTTTACACTTTATTCTAAGAGACTTTGTATATTCAGCAATGTTTACAATTAACATTTAAAAGCCGCCAAACATGTATGTTGAAAAGACACCACTGTGTGTAAATAAATATCAGATCTTCATGTTTCTTCCTTCAAGAAGCAACACAAAATATTTATATATCAAACTTCTTAAATACCCATCTCCTTCAGAGAGGGGCTCTGGGTGGTAAGTATATTATGTCCGTCAAACCTTGAAAACATAAACTTACAAAGACATATCAATATAACCATAAGACTTCATTTAAAAATTATATTTTCTTCCAAATCATAGGAAAAATATTTTTATTATAGTTCTTACCTGAAAGTGTATCATGGTGAGAGGTACATTGATGTCTCCAAAAGTTTACTGCGGATCTCTTTCTATTTTGAAGTGTATTCAATCTTTCTGCTAGCCCGCCCCTAGAGATAGAAGAAATTGCTTTTCAAATTCTCAAAATTCACTGATTTTCTCCAAGGTTTTGTTAAATAAATGCAACACACAATTTCTAGAGTTCTTACCGTAGCATCAGAAGAATATTGTAAGAATAGTATGTGAATAGATTTATACAGTGTGTGTGTAATAAAATCTACATTTAATATAGGCAGTTTCAATAAACAGTTTTTTTAAATTCCTGGAATAAAAACCAGAACATTTTTAAAAGGATACAAGAATACTCTTTGGGTCAGAATAACTTTCCACCTGAAGAGTGTAATTTCAGTCAAGAAAAGTGTACTTTTGACCATTGCCCTACAGCATATTACTGGAAGACAAGTGACAACTGGTAAGGAATGTGTCCCAAAATATTCCTTGTGCATACTTGACCTCATGATTCATTTCATAAGCTAGGTCAAGTGTGCACTTTCTGTAGTCTGAAAATTGCCCATAGCTGAAAAAGTTCAGTATTTGTAGAGGGAACGGCCTTCAAAACAATTTTCTAAAAAGCAATTCTGAAACTTACTTATTTGCAAATAATTTTCAAAGCTCTCAACGCTAAGAACAAGAATTGTTCTTGGTAAAGCTGCCTCTCAGTCAATTGCATGACTGAATAATTTAATAATTCACTTCTTAAACATCAATTTTCAGCTGTGACCCTATTTTGAATTACATCTGTGAAGAAAAATCTGTATTGAAGTCACATTAAAGGCTTTTGCTTGATTGTCATATTTTTTAAATAAGTTTTTATTTTATTTTCATTACAAACAATCTTCTATTACACGGTGTGTCGTCTGGGTACAAATATTTGCAAAAATAATTAAGAATACAAATCTATTCTTATAGTAATATTTGCTAAATTATATATCTTTCATTTTATCGATCATCAAACATATTTTAATTCATATCTCCTATATAACTTTACTATTTTCATTTGTCTCTTTTCATTTGTCTCTTTATTGTGCAAATAAATTTGTTCCAACCTCCAGTTGCAGAATGCCAGCTTCCTCTTTAGATAAGCCACTTTATGACAGTTAAATTAGAAGCTGTTAAGTAATAACCCACAAACAACTAACAGTCAGTTGTGCTACGTCATTCCTTTCAGGGACCAACATCCCTGGCCAATTTCCAAGGAGGGTTTCTCACTGGACAGGAGGCCCCCTGCCAGCACTAGACATGGCCAAGGGAAGTGGGCAGTCATCAGCATAGTCCAGTGTGTGTGTGTGTGTGTGTATGTGTGTGCGCGTTCGTGCTGTTTTGGGGGTGATGGCTTTGCTTCCAGCTGTGGTAAAAAGACCTGGGAAAGGCACAGGCATACGTGGATAAAACTTTAAGAAGAGCACTGGGTATTTGTACAAAAACTAGCAAATATTCCTCCTCCGCAGGCTGGAAAGCTCAGCTGGTTTTGCTCAGCCAACGGCAGCAGGCCCCCTCTTGTCTGCCCCCCCCAGCACCCTTTCACCATCCCCTTTCGCTCGCTGCTGTTACTCCTCTGGTTCCTTACCCAAATCTGGGCCACCGCCCCCCGGGAGTCCTTGGCTGCAGGGCCCCACCGGGGCTGCCCCAGAGCTGCAGCCCCCCTCCTCCTTCACGCTGGGGACAAAGAGGGCAAGTGTTGAGACGGTGAGCATCTGAAGGCAGCACCTCTGCCGCTTCCCCCGGCCTCTTGCTCGGGGTGGGCTCCGGGTGCGGATTGTGGCGTTCCACAGCAAGCGCCCAGAGGGCCTCCTGGGGGCTTCAGGTGGGACCGGCGAGACCAGCTCAGAGCCCCAGGTGTAATGGTCTCTTCTGCCCTTCCCCAGCCCTCCCTCAGCCCTCCGGCTGCAGCCCCTGGCAAGGAGAGGCCAGCCGTGGTCTCCAAGGGGCCTTTGCTGGTACCCGAAGATTTCACGAGAAGAAGAAGCCGTCCTCCTGTTTGCGGGAAAGCAGGTAATGCTGGAATTCTGAGCCCCTTTCAGAAGAAACATTTTCCTTGCTGCTTCATAGGAGGGATGTGTGGCGAAGAAGGGGGGGCCCTTGACAGAGGCAGGCAAGAATCCTTCAATAAGCGAAGAGGACTGAAACAGTCCTGAGAGGCAGGATAGTGTTTGGAAGCGACCCGGGCAGCTGGTTCACCGGGAGAGCTGGCAAAGCCAGTCAGGCTAGCAAGATGCCGTCACCAGAGCCAGTCTCAACAGAGCCGAGTTCGAGTCTTCCTGCAGAGTTTGAGTTTCTGATCTGGCCTAGGATGCAGTTGCTTCTTGGGAGTCCAAACTTGGAGCTTGGTTCCCCTCTGGCCGAACAGTGCTTGTGAACGGCCTCCTAGGAGACACTAGGAGCTCCCAGACCTCCAAGCCTATGGGGGGGGGGCATCTGCAAGAGACCCTACACAGCAGGAGCAGCCTCTGCCACCTCCGCTTTGATGAACAATTCTTGCCTGATTCATAGGATCCGAGCTTATCAAAAGGAAGAGGCGCTACTGAAGACTGACTGGGAAGGGTGGGATGTCGCCTTATTCGAAATTCCTCTCTGGGGTTTTGGTCTCCACCACCTGTGGTCCTAAGATAGGAGAAAGTGAGGTGATTCTCGGGGAGACTTTCAGGGCAGGCAAGTGCACCTCTGTTTGAGGTCGGGCCGTAGAGGCAAGTTGAGCGCCTTCTCATGTACCACTTCAGGTGCTGCATGGCAGGATCACTTTCTGGGATGCCAGAACTGCTCAGAGAAAGTCCAGTGGGAGCTTCATCACTGGGAGCTTTGAAGAAGAGACTGGACTGCCATTTGTCATAAATGGTTTAGGGTCTCCTGCTTGGGCAGGGGGTTAGACTAGATGACCTACAAGGTCCCTTCCAACTCTGTTGATCTGCGAACTGACTTCTGCACTGGTGTTGGGAGTGTCCCTGGCAGATGGTGCTGGGCAAGTTCAGCTTCCATGCTCTGGGAGAGAATCCCAGGAAGGCTTAGCAATTTATGGTCATCATGGTGCCAGTGGCATCCATTGGCCCACGAGCCATTGGTCCGAGCTTTACATCAGCGCAACTGGTACGTGATCTGACTGTGGAGGATGTTATGGCTAGTGCATTGTGCCATAATCATCCTCTGATTTGCATGAGGCTCACTGGCACATGATGGTCCCGATGGATTTCTAAGGGGGTTGGGAAGCTTTTCAATATGGAAATCAGTTCAGCTGAGTAGCTGGCTGGTCTCTCCCTGCAGGCCAGACTGTTTGGCATCTAAGCTGCTGCTGTCATCTGCAGGTTCTGGAGAGTTCCTTGGTTGAGGAACCCTAGGAGATGGAGCAACAGAAGGGGCTTGACGTTCTTGACCACATAAAGTACATACACCCTGAGTGGTGCGGCGGCCTACAGGTGTAGCTCTCACCTCACAGTCAGGAGGCTGTGAGTTCGATCCTAGGTAGAGGCAGATATTTCTCTTTCTGGGCACGGATGAGAATATATCTGCTGAATATAGCTCCGCCTTGGTGACAGGGAGGGCATCCGGCCAGTAAATACTCAACTTCATTCAGTTGCCCAGACTCCACCCCGCAAGGGATTATGGGGTTGTTAATAGATGACGATGTTAAAGTACACACACCACAAAGAAGGCATACACCACGATGAAGCTTTTTCCTTTTCGCACTATTACTACATTGTGCAAAGAATACCTGATTAGCCATTACCTGCTTTCTTCTGGGAGGTGAACCTCAAGAGCTACTACAGGGCTGCCTTGAAATGTTTGTGCAATGTGTTGCTGATAAAAAAATGCTCAAATTTGCTCAGGGTTGGACTCTGGACAATGCCTGATGAAGTGAGGAAGCTTCCTTGGGATTCTTTGTGGTTTGGTGATTCTGAGCAAGCAGTCTGCAGAATGGGCCCAGCCACCTGTGGGCTGGATCTGTGCCCAACCTGGCTTCTACTTGAGGTTGTGTGAAGGAAAATTCAGGAAAATTGTCAGCACTTAAAGGGGCAGTTTCATGATTGGTACCAGAGTGAAAGAGATCGTCCTGATGGCTGTTCCTTTATGGATTGTCCCTTTCATCCTGCTCTTAAATATGTCCAGGAAAACATTGAGTGGAGTCATTAACCCGTTTGGAGTGAAATATTTGTAACTTGTTAGTGATGCCCAGTTAGCCAGAAATGCTTGTAAATCTTCACCCGGTGCCTGGAAGGTGTGTGGGAATGGTTGGGAAGAACTGGGCGAGTCCTGGCGAGGCAGAGGCAGTGCTTGTCCTGAGATTTCCTGGTCTTTTGTGCCCTTGTAGCTCTGGATGGAACTGTGCTCCCCCAGAGAAAGTAGGCCTGTGAAGTAGGGATAATCCTGGTCTCCTGGCTACCCTCAAGAGAGCCACCTGGAAGCTGCAGCCAGGCGACAGCACCAGCCTCAACTCCACCTGCCAGTAGTTCCCCAGGGCCTTAGCACCTCTAGGACGGGCTACTGCAATGTGCTGCATGCGGGGGCCATTGGGAAGCTGCGGCCGGAACAGGAAAGCCCCCCTCCCCCATTCGCGAAGGAGAACCATTGAGCATGGCACCGATGTTGCAGAAGCTGCGTTAGTTGCCATTGAACTTCCATAGACGGCTTGGCCCCCGGGTACCTCCTGGCACAGACCCGCATTTTCTGCTTAGGGAGTTGAGACCACGTGAGAAACTGAGGAAGAACAAGGAAGGGAATAGGAATAGGAATAGAGAGTGGAGTGGAATGGGAATAGGACAGAATAGGAATGGAAAGGAATAGGAATAAAATTGGAATAGAATACAATAGAATGATGTCTGTCCGATGGAGTTTCTTGGGCCAGAATGGAGCCCTCACGGGTGGTTTTGAGGTGGCTGGTCAAGAGGAGATTGTTCTGGAGAGCATCTGGGGCTTGATGTCACCCAATTCTCATCTGGGGGGGGGGTGTTTTAATTGGAGAGAGCATTGCATTTGGGGGAGGGATATTGTTGGATTGTGTGTAAACCACTAGAGTCCACGTGGAATCCGCAGAATGCAACTGTTACAATTAGCTCCTTTCCCAAACATGTTTTTCATCCCCCTTAGAAAAATGTAGTTTCATGTGTCTGGGAATCTCAACCCAATCCAGTCTATTTAAGAAAGAAAGAAGCAGAAATTCTGAAATAGGCACTTGGTGCTTCATAAGCGTGGCAAGAACTTGACTTTTGCAAAAGAAAACCTTGTGTACTTGGGGGTGTGGGCCGTTTAGCCTTTCAAGTAAAAGATTGGGTTGATCTTGATAGGTAGAACAATCCAATCCTGTTTCACCCTGGCAGTTCCTCTCATACCTGCTGAACGAGACTGGGAAAGAAATCGGTCTGCACAATTTTTGCCACGTTCCAGAGACAATTTCTAGAAGGAAAGCAGGATGGGGAAAAACGTTCCAAACGCTAAGCAAGTTACTTCTTTTTCTTTTAGAAACCAAACGAGGGAAGACTGAAATTCAGCAGCTGGAGGATGAGCTCCAACGTATTGGGCAAAAGATGCAGTGTTACTACAGCCAGCAGCAGGAACTGAAGTGTGTACCAAAAACAACTTTCTCTTCCAATTCAGGGGTCGGTTTCTGCTTTGCAGCTTGTAGAAGAGTCTGAGCCGGAAGAATCCCTCGGCTGTGGAGGGTGGTCATGAAGACCTCCTCCTCCTCCCTGGCACTGATGACGTTACCTAGTTTGGCCAATGAGACGTCTGCATAAATACAGCCAAGCTCAGAGAGCACCTCAGACCTCCTCCTGTAGAGCTGGGGGGGGGCTGGATGGATGCTGCAGAGGACGGTTCTTCTCTGCCCTGCTTTGCACAACCTGCCGTCTTCCTTGCTCCTGCAGAGGTGCTGAGCGCATCTGTTGGAAAGCGGTGCTCTGGGGAGAATGAAGGGCCGGGGGGGGGCAAGCCAGGGCTCTTTGGCTGAGGGGCAGAGGTTGGTTCTCCCACCAAGGAAGGATTCAACCCAGCCTGATCTGCCAGGGTCAATAGTCTCTTCCCTCTCATGTTTGTAAGGTGGCACTGAAATGGGGCCGATTGTCAGCCAATTTCCTTGTGTTGCTGGTGGAGGGAAGTCATTCTCCAGGTGGGCATGGGAGGCAGTGGCTGTGTGTGTGGTGGCTGCCTAGTTGCCTAGTGGTCAGAGCAGATTGGAAGCCAAGTCCTATTTGAAGAAGGATGGCCTGTTCTGGGCTGTTTGTGGAGGCCCAGGAGCCTCGATAGCCGAGTGTTTATTTTGGAAGAGGTTTTACCACCTAGCTTCCTTCTCTGTTATTTTTCTTTCTTTTACTGTTTCTAATTAATGGCTCTTCTGTTGTTCCTTTCATTTAAAAAAACAAAACGATCGCATCAGCTGTAAAAGCACAGTTGCTGTGAGCTTTGGGCAGCGATCCCGTCACGTCGGTTGCTTCTCTGTAAGGACAATGAACTGGTTTCATTTCATTTGTAGGTTTTGCCAGCGACAGGAACGGCTTCTTAGCAAGTGGCTGGAATTGAGAGGAGTTGTTGGGGAACCCACCGATGCGCAGGAAATCCGGGAGAAGCTGGGCCAGGTATCAGCTGGAGGCCTCTGGGGTCACTGGTAGGCAGGGCAGCATCAGACAGGCCAGAACAAATGCTGCAAGATTTCTTCAAGATGAGCGGAAATGAGCCTTGCAACCTCTGCCCGCCCCAAGATACTTTCTGGCTTTGGCAAGCTCCTAGTTTCTTTCTTGTCCTGTAGTTGCAGCAGCGAGCATGGAAACCCACCTTTACCTTCATAGATTTTAAAGGCAAGTCAACAAAAATAACACAGGTGAAAACTGGAACACTGTAGGAGCTGTTAAGTAGACAAAAGTGCTTTGCGCCTTTCCCTATCACAACAGAATATCCTGATTTTCTTAAGTGTGCATATAACATATCCCCAAGGTCTGGATTTTCTAGCAGAAATTACTATGCTGAACCTGATAATTAGCTTCAGAATCCAGAAAATTGGCAGCTGCATCGTAATATGCAGGTTGTTTGGCACCCTCCATATACCTTTCCATGGTATTTCCAAACGGGAGAGATTATGATTGATCCTAGTTAGGCACAAGCTTAAAGTTTAGACCAATGTTTCTCAACTTCGACAGCTTGAAGATAATGTGGACTTCAGCTCCCGGAATTCCCCAGCAAGCATAAGAGTTGAAATCTGCTCATCTTAAAAAAGTACCAGTGTTGAGAACCATTGGTTCAGACTCATGAAATTGGAAGGACCGTAACAAGGCTTCTAGTCCAACCCCCTCCAACTTTTGCCAGGGATTCCCTGGAACCTCCAACAGATGACCATTCAGCCCGTTTCAAGACCTCCACCAAAAAAGAGCTCAGGCTTCCTTCCTCTGGCTCCCTGTCAGCTCACACAGTCCAGAGGTTCCTCCTGGTACCTAGACCTGAACCTCCTTCCTTGCAACTTTTATTGGTGGTTGCTCGTGGAAAAACGTTTAGGATTAAGGCAGCTAGCGATAGTTTCAGAAAGGTACAGCAGGCCACCTCTCCATAGCTGAATCAGGCTGTCCCTCACCCACATGATTCTTCATGTTCCTGGGTTGGGTTGGGTTTTCTTGCAGCTGAAGGTGCAGATTGCCTCACTGGTAAGCACGCTGGAAGGAGAGCAGCAGCTGATGCAGAAATATGTGAGCCGCGTCCAGGACATCCGAGCCGCTCTGAAGACCTGGGCAATGGCATCTCCACCTCCTGACTAGGTGACTGCGCAGTGGAAGACTTGCTGCCCGTTCGTCCTTCTGCCCGGCCAGAGAAGCTGCGCCCACCAGCTCAGATAGTCCCACACATTCCTCAGAGGACCCTCAAATTGAACCACCCCAGGAAAAAGAACGCATCTAGAGCATTTTCCAAAATTAAAACACTTTAAAAGTCAAAGCACTGTCAGTTCTTATTTTTACTTTAAAACATTTGCCATTAATGAGTTAATGTCTTAAGTTGTACATTTTGACATACAAAAATACTGTGCTACTGATACAGTTGAAAAATAAAAGGATTCTCCATGTTGGAGAAATTCACAGCGTCACCAAGAAACCCACTCCCGTTTGTTTAGGGTTTGGGTGACCCCCTGAGCCCACAGCTTCACCGGTCCTGGCCCAGAACCACCACCTAACGGAGACCAACTGAAGGGGCTCCTCTACAGCAGAACCAGAGCAGCAAGAAAACAGACGGCTCAGAGTCGTACTGCAACGCAAGCAAAGAGAAGCCAGTAATTCCTCTCCACTGATCGAGCAAGGCACAGCTGTCTGTCGTGTGACTTCCTTGGGCCGTAGGGCAGCAGAGCACAGGGTGATGATGGAGGATTAAAGAGCTGTTTTCTGGTTAAGGACTTCACTTCTGCATTTGGGAAGGAAGGAAGGGACCAGCCATCACAAAGGACCACTTTCTGCCTTTCATCCCTCACAGCCACAGAAAAGGGCCCTTATCATAGATAAAGCGTCTCACACACAGGACATGTGTCTGATCAATTCCTGTTCTACATTTAGCTACAACCTGGTTGTCTCCTAAAACTACTGGCCATAAAAAAAAGAGAGTATTTTTGGGGGGGGGGGGGGGCGGGGGGCCTAACCCCAA
>JANHFL010002030.1:56747-70417 GCA_032468155.1 Oxyrhabdium leporinum | reverse complement strand
AAAAAAGAGATTTTGGGGGGGGGGGGAGGGTGGCATAACCCCAAAGTCTGAAGCCTGTAAATGATATTTTAGGGCAATGTGGATAATTTATTCTGATCAATTCAGATTCCTCCTCGGCCTCATCCTTGAAAAGCTCCAGCAGAGAATTGGAAGTTAATGCACAGGAGAAGAGATGAGAGTTATTTAATATTCCTAATGGTGTTTTTTAAGTAGTGCTGGGCAGAGGCCACCTTGCCACTTCCCTGCACAGAGGGAAGAGATCCCTTGGGCTGGTGTGTGTTTTGGCAAGCCAGATTCAAGAGGAGATCGGATACTACATCCTCCCCGTGCAACTCAGAAAAAGTGAATGCCCAGCACGGCAAGACAGTTTTGGAAGCTGGAGCAAGAGGCCAGCTGGGCTCCTCCGATCCAAAGCAACATCGAGTGAAATGCTCAACACAGACTCGATGCTGGAGGAGGCCCAAAGACAGCGCAAAGCTCTGCTTTAAAGGGAGGGAGCTAGATTTTTAGCAGGTCTCTTGACTTGGATTTCGAGCTGCATTTTTTTTCTGTTTAGCCCTCCCCCCCTTCTCTAGGATTGGACTGAAAAATTGGTGTAGGTAACCTGAATGTGAGGGTTAATGAGGTCAGCTGGGTCCTGTCCCTTTAAAGAAGAGAGCTTTCTCCTGCCTTTCCTCTTCCTCTGGATCGCAGAGCTTCAGTGCAGAGCCCGAGGAGAGACACAAAGGCAGGCTGCATATGGAGCAAGGGGAACAAGCTGCCGTCGTTCCAGAGGCCAGAGGGAAGAAAGCCACCCGATCCACGTTCTTAGGGGCCACGGTCCCCGATCAGTCGCAACCCTCAAGATGAGACTAGCCTGCCCCCCCCCCCCAGGTTGAGACTAAGGACTCGTTCTCTTCACTCAGGGCCTGCTGAGCAATACTCCACCATACCGAACGGCTTCCTTGTACGAACGGCGTCCCTGTCCATAGAGAAGCCCCTGCCCTCTGACCACCGAGGCCTCAGAGGGACCCCAAAGCCTCCCCAAAGCGGATTTTCTGGCCGGGCTTCAAGTAGAAGTTAAAATCTTTGGGCGCCTCAAAGATCAGAACAATTGTTGAGCCTAAATTAAATTCGCCTAAATGTTCTCCTTTCCTCATCGGAATGCCTTCGTGGTCCTGGCCGCTTACAAAGCTGAAATCGTTGAAAGAGCCTTTGCTGTAGCGTGGGCTGTTGGTCTGCAGCTTCTGCCGAGAGAGAGAGGAGGGGAGAAGGCACTTTACCTGGCAGGTGAGGGAGACGCAGCCGGCCCCTTGCACTCTTGGTCTACTGCCTGAAACTCGCTCTCTGCCTTAAAGACGGGCGAGGCTCGGGGGGGGGGCTGCTGGGGGTTCAGGCGTGCCCTTAGTGACGATTCTGCGGGGATCCCCAAACCCCCAAATCCCACTCCTGGCTGGACCCTCCCACTCCGCCCCACTCTTCCCACCCCTCCCGGGAGTCTCCACGCGGCCCGCACAGAGGCTCGGGAAGGGTGAAGGACGGGATTCCCTAGAGCGTCCGCAGCCTGGGGGGGAGGCCATTTTTGCTCTCCCAGAGGTTTCCAGGAAAGCCTCTGGACCCTGGGGAGGGCGAAAATGCCCCCCTCACCATGGTGCAGGAGGCCGGCCAGGCCACGTCCAGCCAGCAACCAGGCAGCAAACCCGTTGCTTAGGTTTTTGAAGCCCATCCCTGGCGAGGCTGATGGGGGACCCCAAGGGTGGTGGTCCTGCCTGATGCTCAGAGGGGGGCTCTGGTACTCCTGGGGAAGCCCTGCCAGCCGTGGCCCAACTCGGGTGTTTCCACTGTGGCAGGAGCAGCAGCTTCTGGGGTCCACAAACCACCGAAGCTGCCCTCCCCATGCCAACCCCAACTCCTGGCGGCCCTCCAGCTACTCTCCTTGTGCCTCTGGGCAGGGCCCGATAGGCAGAGACGCTGGGGCCCATCCACACCTCAGGGCTGCAGGCACCACCCACAAATGCCTCCCTTCGAAGTTCCCTCACCTGATCGCAGTAGATGCGGATGGATCCCACGTTCTGGGCTCCCACTGCTGTCAAGGAAAAGAAGCCGTGTTTCCAATAACCCGACAGGACGACCCGCTCGTTATGGCAGAAGAGTTCTTTGATCCAACGCGCTACGCCAGGGTTCACGGACATCAGGGCACCTGGGGAGAGAGCAAGTCTCTGCGGTTGCTCTGGCTTATCCAACTGCTGCTTCCGGTAGCTGGGGACAGAACTGAGGTGGTGGGAGGGGAGATGCCGGAAGACCATCTTGGGCCCCCTTCGAGGCACTCTAATGTCTCCAACAACGTTGGAAAGTAGCTCAGCAGACATTTCAAGACAAGGTCTACCAGAGAAGGATTGTCCCTAACATTCATTGAACCTGTTGCCCAGGTGGCGCAGTGGTTAGAATACAGGACTGCCGGCAAACTCTGTCTACCTTCTGGAGTTTGACCCTGACTGGCTCAAGGTTGACTCAAGCCTTCCAAGGTGGGTAAAATGAGGACCCAGATTGTTGGGAGCAATTTGCTGACTCTGTAAACCGCTTAGAGAGGGGCGGTAAAGCACTATGGGGTGGTACGTACTGTAAGTTTAAGTGCCAGTGTTAATGAAGAGAGAGGGAGAGAAGGCTTGCCAGGGCAAGTTGAGGGAGAAAAACTAGACGTGGGGACTCCACTCCTTCCCCCAGGAAGGGATCTGCCACAAGGTTACATACAACTCTGGACTGCTGCTCTGTTTGAGCTGCTGTGGGGATAGTAATAGCAGTAGCCCTTAGACTTATATCCCGCTTCACAGTGCTTTACAGCCCTCTCTAAGCAGTTTACAGAGTCAGCAAATTGCCCCCCAACAATCTGGCTCTCCATTTTACTGACCCCGGAAGGATGGAAGGCTGAGTCAGCCTTGAGCCGGTCAGGATTGAACTCTTGACTGCGAGCTCAATTAGCTTACTATACTGCACTTTAACCACTGCGCCACCACGGCTCATAAGAAAGATCTCCTCCCAAGTGAGCCAAAGTGGGTGCTGTTCTCCTGGACCTCTGAGGGGGCTGGAGGTGGTGGGAAAGGGCTTAAGGTCTTCCCCTCCCTTTGGGCCTCCTGACCACTCTGCTGCCAGGGATGGGGCTTCACAAGACTCCATCCAGTCCCCTTTCTTGCTAGGATGCCTTCCTGCCCCTCCCCCGTTGTTCAAGGAAGCACTTCAGGGATGCAAAGATTGGGCAGCGGCAGCATCTGATCTAGATGGGAGACAACAAAGACCCCAGCATTTGCTAAGCAAAGAAAGTTCTGGCCCTAGGGCTGCGGGCCAATCTTGTTTAGGAACAGCCGGCTTTGATCGATCCCTGGGACAAAGACCCAATTGGTATCCCGAAATTATTTCTAATTCATGACTTCCTCTTCATCAGGTTTTCTTGTCTACCTGCAGAGGATGGTGGGGAGAATCACCAACTCCAGATTTCTCTTAAGTGGGGAGAAGAACCTCTTGTGGAAATGCGCAGCATAAGCTTAGGAAGTCAAACTGCCCTCCCCCAATGGATGTTGGCACCAGTCGAGCAGGGAAGAGCGTGCAACAGGCCTGAGGAACCCAGAGTGAGATGGAGCCCATCAAGCGGCTCATTTGATTTTCGGTAGTCACCGGTTGTGGTGTTGTTGTTGTTGTTGTTGTTTTGTTTTATTCTTTTATATTGGGTTTTTATTGTTTGTAAGCTGCCCACAGTCACTGGGAGTGAGTGGGCGGCCATATAAATCTAAATAAATAAACACAGAAGCCGTTTGCAGGCCACTGTGATGAAAGGATGTGTTGTGGCCCGCCAGCTGCCAGCAGACTCGGACGATGAGGAGGTTGGGGAGGAACTTGGGCCAGTCCTGGAGTCTGGGGAAGGCTCTGATGGAAGCAGAGACAGGGCCGTGGCCGTCCGACATTTCCCTACGGAGTCGGAGATAAGTGGGGAAGAAGAACAGCTGGGACCTAGTCCAGATGCGCATATGTGCAGAGCTGTCAGGAGAGGAGAACAATTAAGGAACGGGCTGACTCAGAAGGAAAGGCACATGTGGACGCTGATGGCCCCTCCCTGGGGAATAAATAGAAGGAAAAGGGGAGTGATGGTTGCAGGAGACAAATTAGTTCATATTTCTTTCGGAAGATTTGCTTATCAGAGTTAGTGCCTCACAGAGACTCCTAGCCAGATATGTAATTTAGAGCTTTGCGACTGGAAGTTCTCAGCCTGGCAATTATCTCAAGGAACCGATAAGGTCTGTTCTTGCAATTAACCCTTGGGAGGATTATTGCTGGGATTTTTCTGTGTGTGAATGCCATGAATTCACAATAACGAAATAAAGAGGGGGTTTGGGGGACAAGGAGTCTGTTTCTTGGTTCTGCTAAGCCTGGATCAGAAGAAGCATGCTCCCAAGCGGTCCTTGGAGAAGGACTAATGTTTCACTTGTTCCATGGGCGAATGTCAGTGTGTGAAGAGCTGCCTCTGGGTCTCCCACATGTGGAAAGGCGGCCTACCTGGGAAGTGACGCCGATGAGAGACCTTCCAGTCGGTGGGTGAATGGAAGCAGTGGTAGTCTCCGGGGGCCAGGTAAATCACACAATGGAAGAGCTCGTTGGTGTCTTTTGTGACCAGCTGTTTTTGGAAGGACTCGCAACAGGAAGCTGGAAAAGAGCAGCAGAGGGAAAGGTTTTCTGAGAAGGAACTGCAAAGCTGCCCAGTTCTTGATCCAGCAACTCAAATCATTCACCCCTTTACCTGCTCCAGATAAAAGCTGGTCCTCGCATCACCTGCAGGTAAAGGAGGGCCCAGCCCAGAGCAAGAAGACCAAGAGGCAACTGGATGGGGGGCGGGGCGGGGGGCACATGCAATGGCTATAGCCTTAAAAACAAAGTCAGCCTAAATGTCCCCTGAGACTTGGAGACGGGAACTAGCGTGTTTCTTGCAACAATTTGCTTTCGCAAAGCATCTACCGCTGCGTATGGCCTTATTCGGGACATGGAGAAACCGAGAAGCAAAGCTGGAGTGCCCATCTTGAGCTGTCATTCCAGATTCATTACTGATGAAAATCCAGAAGCGAACACAAGAACAGTGCAGGTGCACCGACATGCACCTTCCCCCCTGCAAATTTCACTGCATATATTTATATTAAATATATAGCCATCAGACCGAGTTACAGAACACCACTGATTCCTTATGCGTGAGGGTTAGGAGCTGAACAGCCATTGGGTCACCAAACACTGCAAATCTGGCTTTTGAAAAAACTACCCTGGAGACCACTGCATCTTCTGGCAAGAGATCTCTGGAGATCTGGTCATCCTTGGCCACAGAGCAGACCGTGAGGCCAGTGCAATGACTGCATGTCTGCCTAAGACCTTCCCTCAGTGCAACCTACCCCGTGGGAAAGATGTGGAAGGAGTTTGCCTCCTTGGAGGACAAGCAGAGTATAGGAGCAACAAAGAGAAATTCAGAGAAAGCCTGGCCTTCTCCTTGGGGACGGGCTTCTCTCTGTTTCTTGGGCGCACGGCCTCCTCAGCAGAAGGCCTCCTCCCGCAGCACAGATATGGCTGCCTTCCGTGGGTTGCCAGTCTCTTGGCTCCGGTGCTACCTCTTCCGCTGAGCGAAAGGGGGGGGGGGGCGGCGCAGGTGCGAAGCGCGCCTGGTTCCTTAACTCCACTTAACTCCTCCTGGTGAGTGGAGGCTGGCTGCCTCGTCTCGGTGCCATTCATCGTTCTAATGAATCCCGTCCAGGAAGGGAGAGGGCTGCTCTCTTCAGCAGGGCTACCCTCTGCCCCGCTAGCAAACGGCATGGAAAGAAGGATCCTGGAGCTCAAAGGGGAGACTTACTTGGATTATTTTGGCAGCTGTCATGACTGGCATGGGGACCCAGGAAGGACTCGAGAGAATAAGTGATGCCTTTGACTTGCTCCACTTCACAGTTCTTCACTTGCCCAAAACTGAGGATCTTTCCGTCCGAAGGACTGATCTGTAGAGGGGAAAGAGTAAAAAGAAGCTGGATGTTATTTGCTCTTCCACTCCCTATTAAGCAATATCAGTGGTTGCTCAAATGCACGGCATTTTGTTCTGCTTTCACTAAATGCAATGAGAATAATATGGATGTGATTAACCTACCCAAACAAGCAGCATTAAAACAACCTTAACTGAAAAGCTTTTCTGGAACCTCCCTATCCAAAAATGGAAAAGGCGGAAGCAGAGCGGCTGCCCTTTGACCCAGAAACTGACCACACTGTGCTGGTCGCAGACGGGCCGCGCCTGGGGTTTCAGCTTCCGTCGGAAAAATTCACTCAGGTTCCGGTAGTGATGGAGGTCCTCCACGGCCGCCTCCTTCATGTTCACCCCAAAGGTCCAGATGTAGAGGCTGAGAACGGGCTTCCGCAGCCAGGTGGGCAGCTCCACGTTGTTCAGCCGGCCCCAGGCACGGGAGAGCAGGCGGGTTGGCACTGACTTGTAGAGAGAGACCTAGAGAGAGGGGGAGGCAGGGGTTCAGGTGGAGCACGGTGCGGCCACGAGGGTCATCTGCAATTTGAGGGGAGGAAGACAAAAATCCCCCTGGAAAAGATTCCGATCAGGAGCAGGGACCTCCCTCCCTCCTGGGATACTGGAACCGGGGAGGCTGGTATAGACCCTGGATGTGGGTCTGTTGTATTAACACAATCTGCTTTGGATTTAACTGGAACTCTGTCCAAGCGGTCTCCGAGAATTAGGCACAACTGAACGGAAGACAAACAACAACAACAACAGAGCAGGGAACCCGCTATTAAAACACGTCCACGTGGAGCTCTGAGGAGGGATGGCACAGGGACGCCTCCGTTCCCTTCACGGGTTTTCCCCAGTTAGGCCAAGACGCCTTTGCAGCCTCTTCCGGGGTTTCCTTGAGAGATTCAGGAGCCATTTGCATTCGGAATGGGGGGGAGACGACCTACTTCCGGAGAGAGGGTTGATTGGGTGGTTAGCTGGTTTTGAGAGCAGAAGGCAAAAGCCGCCTGCCCACCACCTTCCCAAAATCCATTCCAGAAGGAAATGCGGAAGTGCTCCGTGTTGCTTTGCATTGCTCATTCCAGGGCATCCCCTCTGCCTTCACATGCTCATTACTGCAGGAGGGAGAAGTCAGAGTTGGCACGAGCCCATTTTAACCTGCACAAAGCAATGGAAGCACTTTATCACGGATGCCTGAGAATTACAGCATGTTGACGGTGACTATTACTTACATCTCTGCCTTTGGGTTTAGAACCAGAGACTGCAGACGCTGACCAATTACCAGGAGTACAGAAACCAGCCCCTCGTTTCATGGCCAAAGCAGTTCCCCTCCCCCTTTCCCCCTGCTTAGCTCTGTGGTCAAAGAAGGCCCATCCGGCTCAGCCTGCCTTGTCTCGAGCCAGCTGAAGCCCTGACAGGTTTCCTCCGCTGGTCCCGGATCAAGCGGTAACAGAGGGAGAGAGGAGGCCGGGAAGTTTTTCAGAGCATTACAAGGCTGGCACTTCCTCCTTCCTGAAGGCCCAAAGAGCTTTGCATCTCCGGCAAGGAAGAAACACCTGGACATCCCAATCTTAGAATAAAATGGAATGACCCCAGCCTTGAACCTGATTTTGCCAAGCCCAAACAACCAGACCCACGCTTATAGAGTTCAAACTAACTACTTTATTGTTCACTGCCAATAATACAGGAATCTCCCCAGACTATTTAGTGCCTGGGAAACACTAAATAAGGCTCAAAGGCATTGGGGAGGGGTGTCATACTTTGCCCTCTTGCTACACTACATAGTGAGTCCAGACTAATTCCCTGCTTGAGCCCTCCTGCCAACTGGGATGCTTGCTCTCCAATAGATGTACAGCCCACAAGCCTTAGGAAATTATGCTGCAAATGGTCCATAGCTTCAGGTTGGGTTTTGGTAGGAAATGAAAAGGGTCAGCAAGCCATGGTACAAAATAGCAAAACTTTAAAAGGAAAGAGAGGAGGAAGCATCCAAAAGTGCACACCCTGCCCCAATAAGGTATAATACCTGCCTACTGCATGTTCACCTGATGGACCATGCCCAAAGGGATGGCCAGATTCATGAAGGCCTTACATTGCACGGTGTCAGAATAGAATAGAGCTGGAAGGGTCCTTGGAGGTCTTCTAGTCTAGCCCCCTGCTCAAGCAGGAAACCCTATACCATTTCAGACAAGTGTCCAGTTATGGCTTTGGCCATAAATTTCAAAGCAATTGAACAGCTTGCTGTTATTTTATATTTCCCATCCTCCTCAGCAGTTACCGAGACAAATTAATAGCAAAGATAAGTTTGAAATTTGTATCTTGATATTAACTTAGCACGATTCTACTGTAGTTCTTGCTGTTGATTTTATGGCTAGACTTGACCCGAACTCTTTACACTTCCCTCAAGAGCTGATTCTCCCCTTCAACTAATGGCTTCATTAGTTTGTCACCGTAGATCACAGGGACCGGCAGCTGGCCCAAATGATCATTAACTCTGACTCAACCATCTTGGGTCTGTACAAAGGGATCATCAAAAGGGCATATAGACACTGGAGCATATGTGGTGCTAGAACTACCGGTTACTTGTTGTCTCTCCAAAACTGATAAAATGTCTTTAAAAGGGTATCCCATTGCTTCTCTTAGACTGTGAAATTAGCGTGAGTATGTTGTCCAGGGCAAACCTGCCTGGCCAAGACTCCCACGGAAAGGCTCAATCATATTATCTGGGAGACAACAATTTCACTATTTTCAAAGTCACCTATAAGATTCTGCAGTGTGTCATCAACACTGCTGTGTACTTTAGTTGAGCCCAGTATCTGATGACTCATGTGAGACCATGACACCTTAAATTCTAATTAAAACCCGCCTTTATGCAGAAATCTCTAGCATTCCTTATCCTTGGAGATAATGTTGGGTCCTTATGGAAGATTATAGAAATTGTAGCTTCTGGGCCCAGTATTTAGATTCATTGGGTTTTCAGAGAAACCAATGTGGAGCTAAAACAAGAGATACTTGTTTACGACTTCCAAAGAAGCTGGAATATTTTCCCCTTATTATTACAAAGATGGTTTGTTTACAAGTCCCTTCACTTTTGCCAATTGTCATAAATATCCTGTTGTTCTCCATAGAAGAACCTCCTTCCCAGTAAGACTCAATGCTTCACTCTCCATGGTTTTTGAAGGGAGATCTAACATTCCTTCATCTTCATCTCTGTCCTTGTCTGGAGAGGGTGGGTGAGTCAATTTCTTATGCGCCTGTTGTAAGGTGCCTTTTACCCTCATTTCTGTTCTTAACAGCAGCAGAGCTCCAGCCAGTCTTCTACAGAGCTGGCTGAGGAGTTCTGGGAGTTGAAACCCACAAGTCTTAAAAGTTGCCAAGGCTGGAGATCCCACACCGATGGCACAGCAGCCACCTGACCTACTGTACAAAGCAACCTAAAGCAGAGCCTTCAAGCCCTCATTCTGCACCAAGGAGAAACTGGTCATCAGTTACCGAAGATAAAGGTATTGGTGGTGCCATTAAGAAGCTTATTGCTGGGGCTTCCAGTTGATGTCGCGGCAAGAACAGCTGCAAAGTAGCAAAGCTCGGCTGAGCTCCGTGAAATCCAGCTGGCAACTGCTGCCGGGAGACCCTACAGGGTCCTCGCCGCCCTGGAGGGGCGGTGAAGAAAGGAGGGGCGCTTCGTAGACCACGAGGAAGCAGCTTATTGCTGCAGGCTCAATGGCATCTACAAACAGCAAATTAAGGCTTCTAAACGGGAGCCATTTTTTCAATCTTCTACTGCTGAAAAGAACGAGTAACAGCTGCTACTGTCTGGGGCCCTAAGATCGTGAAGGCTAGCTTAAGTTTTCCTAACACACATACAGGAAGGCTACGTTCACCACACTGTGTTTTTTTTAAAGACAAGCCACCGTTATGATTCACAGATTTTTAAAGATAAAACACTCAAATGTCTAGAACTGGTACAGGCTCGAACTCTTAAGAGCAGTGCTTCAGTTTCCTCAGGGTTTCAATTTGTTATTGCACATGGACCTCTAATGTGGCTTGCCTTCTCTAGGGGCCAGCTCCAGCATTTAAAATCCAGCTAAAACTGATTTTACACTGGCGTCTCTTTTGCCTCTTCTATCCTTTACTGTCTGAAAGAAATTCCTTTAGAGGAGAGTGCTTCAAGCAGGAATCACATACTTCTTTCTGTTGTTTTGAAGTCGGTGTCAAGTTTTTAAAACGTTTCTTTACTATTCTGATCTCATTGAGGATACAGATCTGAAATCAAGCATCTTGCTATTTCAGAAGCATTAGCTCTCGTGATTCCAGAGGTACCACTAGTCCAAAATAAAATAGTCCATCTGAAGACATTCACCTTATGCAAATGAGAGTCACTTTTCTTTGTAGGAGAGTGGTGAAAAGGCGAGTAGGAGTGGCAAAACGAGCAGGTGGCTTAGTTGACACAGGTAGCTTCTGATCCTGGTGATCTCACCTCGACAACGGAGGACTCCCAGTAGAGCACTCTGGGACCTCCCAAGATCAAGGGATCCAAGGCTCAGATACTCACCAGATAATTAAGATTTAAACTGGATTGGTTACAATCATACTACAGGTGGGAAGGACATGTCTTATGTTTAGAGTGAGCCACAGGCAACAAAGCCACAAACCAGGATAGGACTTGGGATCTTGTGGGCTCTCAGTCCGGGATTAGATTGCGCTGGATTTGGAGAGATCCAAAATGCCACTGAAAACAGAGGTATCCCAAGAAAGATCTGAGCTCAACCTGGCTTGCTTCGGCCAATTATTTAGTAGCGTCTGTTTCATTGGACAGCGTTTCCTTGGGCCGTATGTAATGCTTTACTGTCATTTATGGAAGGGAGATATACCAACCTCTCAACACAGGTGTGTTTAGGTCTCTACCAGCAGACAAAACAGCCAACGATGCCTTTACCAGGGCCTTGCCCATTTCATGCAGCCTGGCACACAGATTCAATAACGTGCCTTTATTCAATTGCCTTGAAGGCTGAATAAGGACATTCTCCTCTTTTGGTGATTCATCTCCCGATTAGAAGGTTGCTAAGAGCCATCCTGCAGCTGCTCTCGTGATGGGATTTTCCTTCTCTCGCTTTTAAACTCCCTTAAGATTACTGAGCTCAATTCAAATCCGGTTCTCAGCCTAAGGACCATGGTCTCCATTCTCCCCACCTTTACTGCACTCCTGGTTATGTGCAATGTGGGACTGAGACTGGACACCGGGGGGGGGCTTTCATACCCTGGGAGAGCTTCCTTGGCCAGCAACTGCAAGCGGGAGAGAAGAGGCGGGGGTCCATCTCGTAGCCTTCCTGTCCCCATGCAGGGTGACCTACACCAGCAGGCAAACTTGGGCAAAGGAATCAAGTCCCATAGAAGGACTGGCCCCCTCTCAGGACTTTCGGGTGGAGAAATGGCCCACTGCAGATGGCCTCACTAAAAGCAGAGCAGCCTCTCCTGGCCTAATGAAGCGCCAGCAAGCAGACGGCTCTTTGCAATTCCTCTCCAGACAAGGAGAAGAACTTGATATCGATCGCAAGTGCTCCACAGAGACGCTTAATGTTTTATCTTTGAAATGAATAAAAATGATGTCAAACAAAGTCACAAATGAACTAAGACACTAGAAAATTGGGATAAGATTTTGGAATCAATTATAAAAATTCTTCCCATGAGAAAATTTGTTTCAATTCTTTCTTTTTTTTTTAAATGATAGGATGAACTTTGAAAGTTGGACACTAGAGGGGACTAGAAGGAACGAAATTTTACAATTAAAGGAGAGAAACACAAATCTAACTAATTAATACAGAATAGAGCATATATTGTAATATTTGATATACTGAAAGAGATTTTTGAACAATGGATCCATAAATTAATTTTAAGAGCGTCTGCCTGTATAGAAGCTGTGTTTAAAAGATGTTATGGAAGAGGAACAAGTTTTATTGGAGAAGACTAAGACCAATTTGAACATGAATTTAAAAATGCTAAGTTAAAAGAATGGTGTGGATTTACAAAAAAAAATGGCTGATGTCTTAATAATTAAAAGGGATATACAAATTGAAAAAAGAGAATGACCTGGATAATGTTCCTATATTATATTAATGAGGAGCCGCGCAGATTGGAATGCCAGTAGTTCAATTTTCACCAGCTCAAGGTTGACTCAGCCTTCCGTCCTTCTGAGATCGGTAAAATGAGGACCCAGAGTGTTGGGGGCAAGAGGCTGCCTCTGTAAACCGCTTAGAGAGGCCTGTAAAGCACCATGGGGCGACATATAAGTCTAGGTGCTATAGCTCTTGTTATATTACATTTACGAAAGAAGTTTGTTAAAATTTTGAAGGGGTTTTTCTTTTTTAAAAAAGAGACAACTTCATGTAATTCCTGCATTATTTTCAAATCTCTCTATGATCTGCTCTTGAATCTTCCCGGACGCTGCTGCCAGACTGACTGGTCTATAATTCCTGCATTCTCCTTTTTACTTTATTTTTTGTTTCAAATAGAGACATTTGAACAACCCAGAGTCTAGGATTTCTCAAAAGTAACAGCCAGAGCTTCCTTCTGTAGCCAAGGATGCCAGACATCCGACCTCTTTGCAACTTTAAAATCATTCTCTACAGCTCTACGCATCTCTAGCTCTGTCTGGCTCAAGCTGCGGTCCTGCCTTTTCATTCTGCTTTCACTATTAGCCAGTGGCATACTTCCTCTTTGGCTGGGGAAGAAGGGGTCAAATAGGATTCAGAGAGAGATGCCCCTCCTCCTGTTTTCTTTTGCTACCCTTTAGCCTTTTCTGTATACCGTTTCTTTCCCCTTCTTTTTATTTTGGGAAATGCTCTTTGTTGGCTTTAGCACCCTTTGTAAATTTCAGCCATTCCAAACGTCAATGGCACCACCCTGAACGATTTTTTTCTTGCTCTCTTTTTCCTTTGTTTTCTGTACTGATCCATTCTGACGCTCCCATTTTCACTACGCCTTTTATGCAATCACACTGGCTGTAATTGTTCTCTTCAACTTTTCTGCCCGTTGCAATTAGTCAGAAGAAGAGACATGGTTAACACTGTAAACACTGAGTCGTTGAGAATTGGGCAGCATACAAGTTTAACAAATTATGGTTGGTCACACGGTCAGCCAGATGGTTACACTGGGCTTGGCATTTTGTCCACCTTTTGGGTCTTTTCCAAAGAGCTGGGACAGGCAGGAGTTGTTTAATGGTGTTAGATGTATTCTCACACGATGGAAGATGCTCTAAGTAAAGCTGCCTTTTGCAATTGACTGATGGGGATTTTGTCAATTATCTTCGCTTTCTTTTGCCATTATTGCTTTACTTTTATTTGCAGGACTTTGTATTTTGTGATTTTTCTCCAGTTCTTTCTCTTCTCTTCTGATGATTCTGGGTACTGCAAAAAGGAACATTTTTTTGTCTTTCTTATCAACAGTTGTTAAACCTGGGATGTTGTCTGGAAGGTATTTGTTTGAATTTTAAAGTCCCAGAGCATTTTAGCTTCTTCATTTTCTATTATTGTCTATTTTGGGGTCCCATCAGTTCTTGCTTGCAAGCAAATGGTATTATTTCTTGCAGATCTTCCAATGCACCCCTGTTGCCACTTTGTCATGCCGTTGCTTGTAGTCAGTCTGGGCGATCTTCTTGCAGCAGCTAACCAGG
>JANHFL010002030.1:28017-39258 GCA_032468155.1 Oxyrhabdium leporinum | reverse complement strand
ACTCTAGAAAGAGGGCAGAGAAGAGCAACCAGGATGATGAGGGGACTGGAGGCTAAAACATACGATGGACGGTTGCAGGAACCGGGCATGGCTAGTGTAGGGAAGAGAAGGACCAGGGGAGACAGGATCGCATCTTCCAATATTTGAGGGGCTGCCACAGAGAGGAGGAGGTCAAGCTATTTTCCAAGGCACCCAAATGCCAGACAAGGAATAATGGATAGAAACTGATTAAGGAGAGATTCAACCTGGAAATAAGGAGAAACTTTCTGACAGTGAGAAACAATCAACCAGTGGAACAGCTTGCCTTCAGACATTGTGGGAGCTTCATCACTTCAGACTTTCAAGAAAAGATTGGACTGTCATTTGTCAGAAATGGTGTAGGATTTCCTGCTTGGGCGGGGGGGTTGGACTAGATGACCTACAAGGTCCCTTCCAACTCTGTTAATCTGTAATCTGTAATCTTTCCTGAAATGTTAAACATTTCTGTTCCCACAAAGATACTACTTTGTTTTTAAATACTTCAAAAGTCTTGTAGCAAAAGTTTCAAATATTTCAAATTTATTTAGTCCCTTAGTTTGTTTCAAACTTTCTTGAATTAAATTCTTATCTAGGTTTTTTTTTTTTTTGCCATTTACTTAAATTATTAATTAATTTTTCCCTACTTTCTGGAATAAAGGATGACTCACCATATAGTTTTTCAGATTTGTGGCTGGGAAGACCTCTTTTAACTAAAAGAGTTATATTCCAAAATGCTTAGAAAATGCGGCTTGAATGAACCTCGTATCCACATATGCTCCGCTGCAGTTGAGAGCTTAATGGCTTCACTCATCTCCTGCCACTCAAATCCATGAGTTGACTGCTGTCATGTGGTCTCTTCATGAGGGGCAGCTATCTGGAGCACAAGTGGGCAATCACTTGTCCTCTCTTTATCCAGAGAGGTTCCGTAGGATTGGCCTTCTTGAAGGTCCATTGGTCTTGGCCACAACATTGTCTCTGCTTGGAAGTCCACAAAGGGCTTTTCCTCTCGTCCCAGAAAATATGGAGTCTCTTCAAATGCAAAGAAAAGTAAGAAGGTAATTGAGCAGAGCTGTACCAATGCTTTATTTTCAAGAACCGCAAAGGAGACTCATGTATAAGGAAAAGAGTGTTAAAAGCATTTGGCCTCTGGAGCTAACAGGAGGAGCAGTGTATTTAGATCCCTCCATCCATTGTAAGTAAAGAACTATTTCAGTAAGGCCAAGATTTATTATTTTATTTACACTTTCACCAAATATTGTTCACAAAATTCATTGGACAAAAGCCTTGGCATTGGTCATTCTGCTGATATCACCCCAGATACCAGATGACTTGAAATAATTTCTTTCGGATTGAATCTAAACTAAGAAAATAAAATCCTGCAGAACAGAATGTTTCAAAATGCTTTTGGGTTAGGTCCCTTGTCAATCAGGAGTACCATATTTTATGCAAACGTTTCCTCCTCACAGGCAGGTTTGTTCTCTACAAGTGAATGTTGCTTCCACTCTTAACTTTCTCTATCTTAGGTAGCTGTGTGTTTGCCGTGGCTGTGGCCAAGCGTGGAACGCTGGATGTCCAAAGACTCAAAGGAGTCCGAAGTTGCCATAATGGAGCTAGGTGGACTTCAGGCTGGAACATTCCTATGGGTTTCCTCTTAGCTAGGAGTGATCTGATGTGGGTCTCAGGCCAGCCCCTCAGCCAAGGTGAGTGGACAAGAGCTGCCACCTTGTCTGAATCTGGGATTACATCTCCACAGGTACTTGATCCTAAGATGAATGATGTCAGATGGAAACATATATTTCTGCACTTGATACTATACTATGCTGGACCTCTGACAATGACTGAATCATGTATCATATCATATATCATATCATATATCATATCATATACAGTATCATATTGTAATTGTGAATGACCATTGCCTGAACATATTGGGTCATTCCATAATGCCATAAGCCGGCCTCCCAGTTCATGGCATACACACTATGGCGGGCTTCACACAATACACCATACTGTAAACCAGTCATTCCCTAACTGTATGGGAGTATTTGTGCCAACATAAAATAAAGAAATAACACACTCAAAATCTCACAGATGGTTAAATTGAGATTTTGGACAAAAATGCTAACATTTTTTAGAATCGGTAGCTGGAGGGACTTCAGCACTATAATGTTTTATAAACAGTTGGATGCCGTGTCACGTGCTCTTGATTGATGCATCCCTCGGAGGTTTTCAGGGAGGGCTTGATGATGGTCTGCATAAAGAAGAGTTTGTACCACTGCCACAAATGGTAGCCTGCAACTGCAGCGATCGGGTTCACATTTCAGAAACATTCGTTACCAAAGTGAATGATCTAGGTCCCTCCTGGTGAGGGTTCCAGCCTTAAGAGAAGGCTGAGGCACCATCGGGTCATTCTGGGGGACGACTTACATCAGAACCGGGAGGGAGGGAGTGTCCCCTCCCTAGTCCTCTCGGTGACGTTTGACTATGTTCTCTTGCTAGACCGCCTGCAAGGGTTAGAAAGAGGGGAACTATAGAGTGGTTCTACTTTCTCCTAAGTGGGCAGTTCTAGTTGATTTTCACAGGGGAGGAACATTTGAGTACATCCCTTCTCCAATGTGGGGTACTACAGGTAGTCCTCTGCTTACAATTACAATTGAGCCCAAAATTTCCATCGCAAAGCAAGACAGCTGTTAAGTGAGCCTTGCCCCATTTGATGACCTTTCTTGCCACAGTTGTTAAGTGAATCACTGCAGTTGTTAAGTTAGTAACAAGGTCGTTAAGTGAATCTGGCTTCCCCATTGACTTTGCTTGTCCAAAGATTGCAAAATGTGATCGTGTGACCCCCAGAGACTGCAACCATCATAAATAGGAACCACTGAATTTTGATCAAGGGACCCTGGGGATGCTGCAATGGTCATAAGTGTGAAAAATAGTCATAAGCGCTGTTGTAACTTCAAACGGTCACTAAATGAACTGTTGTAAGTCAAGGATTACCCGCATTGGCTTAGCTTTACATTTACACGAAAGCCTGTCCCAGAGGCTGTGGAGGTCCTGTTTAGGTATCCTGTTTAGGTATCTAGAGGGTTTAGGTATCTAGATGGGATAAAACAGCCTCGCGTTGAATCTCTGCAATGTGCTGAGATGCTGCTCTAGATAACCAGTCTGCTTCACCTCCTTTAACTCTGGATTGAGTTTCCCCAGAGGAGCAGGTTTGTGGCTTGGGCGTTCTCCTGGACTCAGACCTTTGCTGGTACTTGGGATCTGGGCCTGTTTGGACTGGACTGGAATGTCCTTACTAAGTGAATTGTCAGCATTCCAACTAACCAACTCCAACTCAATAAACTCCGAGACAAACAGTTCCTCAAAGTTCCATTTTATTAGAGCTGTCACTTTGGCACATCTGGGAAAACCCGAATCTGAGAGTTCTGGGTTTTCCTTCCCCAAAAGAGAATTCAAAGACCCATCAGGCCATCACATGGTCCAAACCAATCTTCATCCCAACTGGAGACGTCACCTCCAAGTGCAGGGCAACATGTCCTTGACTCTCGGAGAAAGAATGTTGTTGTGCCGATTCATCTACACCACTAAAACCTCCCAATCCCAAATTCCCGGGCACTAAATGTGGCAGCCTCGAAGCTTCCAAGTAAAATATGCCTTCCAAGGCTGACATGGATGCTCTTATCTTACGGCTGAGATAAATTGTTCATTCTTCATAATTTCAGTTTCTACAGCATACATAATTCTCAATGGCTAACAAAGGTTAGAAACTATGCAATCATTAAAGCAGAAATAAAATGGCCATTCAGTGTATATTTTCAATGATACAAGTAGTTTAGTTTAATTTGGCAAAATTTCTGTCTGTAACTCAGCATGGGTTTTGGAGTTTGACAGATTGGCTAGAACATAGCATCAAGAAAATGGATTGCACTAGAGTGTGTTGTGTGCCTCATGAGTTAGTCAGACAACTCTGGATAAATTGTTTATGTAGACTGGTCCTTAACATGCAACCCAATTCATTGAAATAAGTCCAGTAGTTTGGGCTGCCTTCCCTGAAGACATAACACTCCCTTGCCCTTCATGCATATCTACTTTTCATTCCGCTCTTCTTCTGTCGCCAGTGATCAGTGGTCATTTCAATGCCAGTTGCATCCCTGGCATCGGAGCCACCTATCCTAAGCTCTGTGCTCTCTGCCAAGGGCCGAAGTCGTACATCTGGGACAAGAACCATTTCTGCGAGGCCAGTCATCGCGAACCCTTCTATGGCTCAGAGGGCGCCTTCAGGTACCCTTGTGTTCACTTGGGTGCTTCATCACAGTGGAATTAGAAGCAAGGCAGAGCAGCCCATCCGCTGATCTCCCTTTCGTCTGTGCAGGTGCCTGAAGTTGGGGCTGGCGGAGGTGGCTTTTGTGGATCACCTCGCAGTCGTGAGAGCTACAGGTAAATTGTTTGGCCCAGGAAGGTGTCTGACTTCTGCAGTTGATTAAAAGGGACCCTGCGCTGTTGAGATCAAGCTTCACCCTCTTCTGTTGAATTATGTATTTATGTATTTATAAATTTTATTTATAATTTATTGGCCGCCCAATAAATTACATCATTTATTTATTTAAAATTTATCGGCCGCCCATCTTACCACAGGGCACAGGGGTCAAACTCGCGGTGTCACGTTGCTATCCCGTGACATATCGCAACGTTTTTCCCCTTCGCGGAGCTGGGTGGGCCTGGCCTGCACCTGGCCTGCGTGTGGCACTTCCAACCTGCGGGCTGCCAGTTTGACACCCCTGCCATTGGGTAACTGGGCGGCTTACAGTTGCATGTACCTGGGGAGGGTGTGGGCGGTATGGGGGGGAGATGGGATCTGTTACTACTTGATCAACCACGTCCATTGTGTTGATCCCCCACTGGGACCCTCAGCTGACTGGCACAGCCACGTCTTTAGGCCAATCCTTTTGCCAATCCTTCCTTCCTTCCAAGAGCTGTGCCCAGTGTCTTTTCCCTGGCAAGAGGGTGATCTTTTATCTTCAACCTAAATCTCTCTTCTTATCACTCTTGATAAGAAGACTGGCCAAGAAGCTACGCCAAGAACCCCAGAAGCCATTGTCTGTCGAGAAGGCCAGGTGCTTTCTCTTCCTTGCACCCAGCACCAGGCCAGTTGCTTTGCCCTCTTAGTAGCTGAGCAAGCGATGGTCCTTCTGTCCTGTGGTGGGATGGAGATGTGGGGGGTGGGTGGTTCTGCTCTGTGGGCACCAGCTTCAGCTTCCGAAACCCTCTTTTTCCTCTTGCCAAGACTTGGAACGGGAAGAGTACGAGCTGCTCTGTCCTGATGGATCCACTGCGCCTTTGACAGCCTACTCTACTTGCAACCTGGGCAGCGGACCGGGCCGCATAATTGTCACACGCCACAATTTACAGAAGTTAGCAAATAAATTTCTCAAGGTCATTCAGGTATCTCCTGGCAAACAGGTGCAGATTCTGATTCTGAAGAAGAGAGCTGATTTGGGGCTGGTTCCTGAGGTCCATTTGCATACCAGCTGGGAACTCTGGGCATTGGAGTCCAGGTATCTTCAAGTTGCTAAGCTTGAAAGACTGGTTTGCATCATCTCCCCCTCCAAGGGTTTGGTGCAAATTTGTTTCCTGTTGCTTAGCTGATGGAAGTGACTCTTGGACACCTTTGCCCTGACTCCCAAATAATCAGGTGTTTTCCCCAAGGTTTTACAGGGTTGGCTGTGTCTTTCTTCCTCGATCACACCCACTGGGTGGATTATATCCTTAGCGAGCTCTGTAGGATGCTTCTCGTCTTGCAATCCCAGATACCTCCGCGCAGCCTCCCTGCCCCCTGGGGAAAGGGCGCTTCCTTGGGGAGGTGCACGTCCATTGAAAGGCACTTCGAAGGATGGGACTGTTTCTCCTTGAAGAAATCAGGCTCCAAGGGAGGCAGAACATGCTGTTTATTGATATAAGATGTTAAGCCATGATTCAGAATTAAGAACAGGGGTGTGTGATAGCAAACCCCACTCCCACCCCCACCCCACATTCCCTGCTTCCCTCCCATCCATCTTTTAATCTCATTACCATATTTTCATGGTTTATTTTGCTGTTTCAATATTTTGCTACTGTTTACACTTCTTGTCATTTCTTTGTTTTTACTGTTGCAAGTAACCTGGAGTAGCCCCAGGACAAGATAGACAGCAAATAAATTTAACAGATAATAAAAAACTGAGCAGGAGGGCTCAAGAATTCTTCCTCCTCACTCTCTCATAGCTGGGTAGAAGGAGAAATATGTTACAACTTAGTTTTATTTTAGAAGGTTCTTAGAAATTCTGGCTTAAAACAAACTAAGCTAAACGAGGCACGTATCCTTCCAGTGTTTAGCAAATAGGACATAAATGCAGACGCTTGCTTGCCTTGACCTAATTTAGCTGGCCTGTTATTATAACTGGAAACCAGGATAAAAGATCTCCAGAGCTGCTTATGCAAGTGAGGTGTTGTGGTGGCACTCTGAGGTAGTTTCCCAAGAATGGGACACAAAATTTGCCGTGTACTCTCCTGCGGGCAGGAAAAGAGGAGGTGTAACTGTGGGTGACTGGTAGCCTGGCAATGGCAGGCTCCAGAGACTGTGGGGATGTTTGCCAAAGTCTTTCCTGCCTGCCCATACACAGGTCACCGTTCCATCCTTCCTGTGCTTCTTCCTGGAGCATCCCCAGAGCCAACCTCCTGGAAGCAGATTTTTAAAATACAAAGCACTGAGTAGCACGCAGAAGTCTCAATTGCCCAGAACCAGGTGGCAATGTGGCCAGAAAAACAAAAAAAAACCATAGTTTTGAGGGCATCAGGAGGGTGGCTGGGCATATGTCATGCTTGAGGATGATTCTGTCCCAGAAACCTGTCCCAGTTAATTTAAATCCCCTTTTCATCCTCCTGATGCTGGTTTTGGCGATCAGGTGAGCTCCTCCCTGAAAACCGCATTGTGTGGCAGTTCCGGGAGGTTGCAGAGGGTGTGGTTCTTGGCAGATGCGCCCCTGTCCCCTGCCCTGGGTAGTGCCTGCTTGCTACCTGGATACGAGGACTTGTGATCACTGGCTTTGGTTCTTAGCACCTGTTTGGAAACAGCGGAAAAGAAAAGGCCAAATTTGAGCTCTTTGCGTCTGCACCGTTCAGAGGGAGGGACCTGCTGTTCTATGATGCCACTCAGCACCTGCAGCTGCTGGGAGAAGAGGCCGAGATCAGCCAGGTTCTTGGCCTGGACTACGTCACCCTCCTGCAGGGTTTGGGACACGAAGGTGAGGGAAGGCGCGTTCTCCACCCCCCCCACCCCCCAGCACCTGGGCAAGGCAGCTTCTCCTCTCATCTCTGACTGTCGTTTTCCTGCTGCTGCAGGGAGCTCTCTGTCCAACAGCCTGGTGCGCTGGTGCTGTATCAGTGACCTGGAGCTCCGTAAATGTGAGGAGTGGGCTCTGAATGTCAGGTCTGACCCCCTGGTCTGTGTCCAAGCAGACTCCATGATCGGCTGCATTGAGCTCATCAAGGTGAGTGGTTTCTTCAAGAGACACGATGTCCTGTCAGAGAAATGGGTTAAAACGGAGGCGGGAGGGAGAGTTCCAATCTGTTTCCCAACAGAACGATGGCCTAACATGTCCTAAATAAATTACTGGGCTTCCCACACACACACTTTTTTGTTTGCTTATTTCTTCTTCTTGTGCCATATCCGTCATCAGACGTTGGCGATTATGTTGAATTATTTATTTATTTAAGAAAATTGATATGGTGGCCCAACTTACTCTCAGTGACTCTGGACAGCTTACAAAGAATAAAAGCCCAATGCAAAAAGCAATAACCCCACCACTGCCCTGGTGACAATAATCAGATGAGCAACTTGATGGTCTCCCTATCATCCTGGGGTCTCCAGGCCCACTGTCAGAACCACAGCTTCAAGGCCTTGCAAAAGAGTGTCAAAATTGGGGGCCAATCCTGTCTGCAGGGATGATGTTCAACAGGGAGGGATTTCCCCATAGAGAAGGCCCTTCTTCTTGGTCGCCCTAAATGGGAAGGGAAAGGGGACCCCTAACATTCCCTGCCCCCCCTCTCTAGTAGGTCAGGCAGACATGGCTGGGAAAAGGCAGTCCTTCAAACAACCGGGTCCCAAGCCACGTGGGGCTTTTTACCAGTGGCATGGAGGAGGGTTCTCAGACTAGAGGCCTATTCATAGGACTGGAACTCTGATCCCCCCCCCCTCTGTGCCTGAGAGACTGGCTCACGGGACCTGCTAGGGTTAGTTGATCCAGGCGTGCAACGAATTGTGGGTTTTGAGCGATAAGCACCTGTTCACCGTGTTCGCTTTCAGTCCTGGGCATTTTACAAGCAGAAACCCGGTCCCAGTAGCCAGGCAGAGGCAGGCAGAGACTTTGGAGAAGAGGGAGAAGGTGAAACTTTTGATTCGTGCCTGGCACTAAGTCAGCAGGGAACCTACTGGGTGGAACTGCACCAGACATACGGGCAGAGCTGGGTTGGGAAGAGTGGAGTTGGAGTCCTTTTCGCTTTTCACTGGATATACTTATTTGATGGCTCACGCAACTTGTGCTTTCCACATCAAAACGGCGGAAACAGCTTCTTTCTTCAGTGACCATATTTGGAGAGCTCAGCCAGCCAGAAAGAATGGTCCTGGGGGAACATGGCCCTCCGCACGAAGCTGCTGGGTGATTCGTTTGAGGCATAGCCTAACATTAGTCCAACAATTATGGCTTGTGAACGGTGAGTTACGGGTCTGCATGTTTTGCGAACCCCGCCAATTGTGGTTTATTTCAATAAATCGTGCTTAGATAAGCCATGGCTTAAACTAATGTACAAATCCTGCCCAAGAAGTGACGTGACGCTCTAAGATTCTGCACGCACGTTTGGCTTCCCGTCTCACTTGCTGAGACCCATTATTGTCTTACTCAACTCTGGCTAGAGAAGGCTCTGGTCCCACCCAGACCGTCCCCTCTTGCAAGATCAGTTTTCCCCCGGAAAAGGGCATGCGTCTCGCGGCTAACCGAGTGGTTCTTCTTGCCATGACAGAAAAACGAGGCGGATGCTGCCACACTGGATGCCACCCATGCATACTTTGCGGAGAGCTGCGCGCTCGCCCCCGTTGCTGCGGAGCGTTACGGTAAGCTTTCATTGTCATTGAAAGCACTGAAGCAGAAAAAGGAAAGGCCGGGCATGCCCTTGGAAGCAGCATGGCCCAGGCGATGGGGAGAAGCCCTTTGGAGCATCTGGGGAGCGCTTGAGGAGCGACATACAGAATGCTTAGTCTTTCAAAGCATCGATTAGAGAGACGATGTCAGTTTAAAGCCTGCGTGGGGAAGGGGAGAGTCGCCATTATGCTTACAAACTAAGAAGACGGGGCACGCAAGGGAAGGCTGGCTGGGAAGGATGCGGACGGAAACACAAAGCAACTACGCAGCAGCTGTGTTTTGTCACAGGCTAGTCCCCTGCCTCTAAATGAGGGAGAGGCCAGATGGCTCAACTCCTGGGCCAGAAGATCCCAGCCCGGGCATTGCGCGGAAACGTGGCCGGTTTTTAAGCCCCAGCTCTTGTCTGGTGAGCCCTGGAGAGTGTCTCTTCAGCCTTCTGTCTCTCCTGCACAGGAGAAGAACGGGCTCCCACCAGGGAGGAACCGGACCCGTGGACCCACGTCGGGGGTAAGTGGGAGGGAGCCTAAGCGGAGGAAGTGCTGTGGGTGCTTCGGCACACGGTGTGTCCTGCTCTAATGCTCTCTTGCTACGGGCTGAGTGACATATTTCAGAACGAAGAAAAATAACAATGGCCAGCAGCAGAAAGTCCGCTGTCCGCTGAATAGTTGCTTATCTGAGCCACCAGGAAGGCCTCACGGGATGCCACCTGGAAGGAGACGGCAGAGTCACATGCGAGATCTTCATCTTGAGATCCTGGCATCGATGTCCCTGTGCACTTTGTAGGGTTTTAAAAGACCTCCTAGTCTAGTTTTGTTTTTTTTAAAAAGCATGGCTTTAACTGCTTGTTGCCGATTTCCAAGGCATGTTTTCTTTATGCTCCTTTCATTTGCACTGACAACTAACGTTCCCTGAATGAAATAAAATGAAGAGCAGTAAATGTGATGGTTCTTTTTGAGAGCGTTCAGGCCGCCCAGAGTTTCTCTGTCCTCTGCGGCCACTGGCGGAGCTGCCCTGTGCCACGCGAAGGGCCATGCCGACTGGAAGCGCTTTCTAGCGTTACGAAACGATGGCTGTCCTAAAGTGGTAGGTGACCAGCCTCGCTTATCACGTCAGTAGAAGCAGGCAAGCGCTAGGGAGCTGTGAAACAGCCGCGCCCCAAGAGGGAGCCCACCCCTCCCGGAGGCTAAGGCTGCCTTAAGGAAGGAAGGCGTCTTCTCGCAACGCAGGTCTCCCTCCACTCTACTCCGTCGCCCTGGTGAGGAAGGCCAACCAGCAAGTCACCCGATACACCCTGGGCGGGAAGCGCTCCTGCCACAGCCACGTCTACAGCCCAGGCGGGTGGCTGCTGCTCTCCCGGTACACCGTTGGGGCCCCGGAGGACGGCGGCAGCGCCTCCTGCAACCTCACCTCGGGTAAGTCCCCCCGCCTGCCCAGCGAGGAGAAGAGCGCTGCGTTGTGGGCAGGAATGAGATGACTCTGGAGGGGCCGGGATTGGGGTCGAAGGAGTCCGGGCCCACAGCAGGCACCACAGCAGCTCAGGAGGCAGCATCCGTTGGACTCCAGATACGGGGGAGGTTTTGAGATGAGCTTCCCCCCCCCCCCAGTCAAGGGGAAGGCGTCATCAGGTACGGTTCACTTACCGTTACCGACCGTTCAAGGTTACAGCGGTCTAAAATAGCTTTGGGACCAGTCCTCGCATTTACGACCGTTGCCACACCCTGCAGCTGCCTGATGGCCATCCGGTGCTTTGCAACTGGCTTGCAACAAACAGCGGCGAAAGTCCAATGGGTAACCCCGGCGCCTCGCTTAAGGACTAAAGGGGAAGTCGGGCCATGAGCACTCGCACGATTTTCTGCTTCTTGACCACGGTGCTTAGCATCTGAATTGTTGGTCCCAACTGCGGTCGCTAAGCGAGGACTCCCTGCACAGTAAAGATCGCAAGCCACTGGGCCCTGTACTCTAGCATTTAGAGCCTCCCGGTCAGTGGCAGAGCAGCGGCATCTGGAAGGTTCATCTACATGGAGGGGGGGGAGGGAGGGGAAGGGGGGGAGAG